>JAJPUD010005037.1:0-32698 GCA_023553655.1 Myrmecobius fasciatus | reverse complement strand
ACAAAGAGAGGTAGAGAAACACAGAAAGAGAGGGAATGAGGGGGAGACGTGCATAGAGATAAAGAGACAGAGACAAAGAGAGACAGAGAAACACAGAAAGAGGGAAGGAGGGGGACACACATAGAGATATCAGAGAGAGACAGACAGAGACAGAGACAGAGATGGAGAGACAGAGATGGAGATGGAGAGAGACACACAAAGAGATAAAAACAGACAGAGACAAAGATTCAAAGAAACACAGAAAAAGAGGAAAGGAGGGGAGGCACACATAGAGATATACAGAGAAACAAAGACACACAGAGAGACAGACAGACAGACAGAAACAAGTTACTAAGAGTTCTATGTGGTAATAATTTCCCCTGAAATTTACCCTCCCCCCCCCCCCCAGTCTTCTTTCTTATTCCTAGCCTGATTCACGTAGAACAAATACTGGAGGTAATAGACAGCTGTGATTTGGAATCTATTTAAATATGGTAATGCATATAAATGAAATAAACCAGTACAAATGTAGAAATTGGAGCAAATAGGTTTAGTAGACTTTTAACATCAGCCAACTATTTGTTTTGCATGTTTCTTCAAAAAGGGATAGCTGGGGCGCAGCTAGGTTGCGCAGTGGTTAGAGCACCAGCCCTGAAGTCAGGAGGATCTGAGTTCAAATCTGGTCTCAGACACTTCACATACCCTAGCTGTGTGACCCTGGGCAAGTCACTTAACCCCAATTGCCTCAGCAAAAAGCAAAAAAAAAAAGTGATAGCTGGAATTATTATTAAAATATTATTAAAAATTATTGGATCTCCAACCCTTCAAAAGTTGTTGACTTTTCTCTGTCCCGTTTTAATAGTGGATAAACAGATGGGAATCAAACCTGAATTCAAATCCTGCCTTGGTCACTTATTAACTGACCCTAATTAAGTCACTTTAGCAGTCCTAGAGCAAGTCACTATCCTTTGACTGTGGGCATTTCCACTGGATCATCTCCCATGCTCTTCTTGCTCAATTGTGTCTCCCAACCTTCTGTGGCTTCTATCAAGGGCCAGCTAAATTCTCTTCCCCCTTCTATAGAAAGCCTTTTCCAATCCCTCTTAATTCTAGTGCTTTCCCTCTCTTCATCACTTTCTATTTCTCCTGTATTCAGTTTTTATGTATATATTTGCTTGCTCGTTGTCTTTCCCATTAGGTTGAGAGCACCTCGAGGTCAGGGACTGGTTTTTGTCCTTTGAATCTCTAGCATTGCCTGGCACACAATAGGCACCTAATAAATGTTTATAGACTGACTAACCTCTCTTGGTCTCAGTTTCCCCATCCCCAAAATGGCAATAAAAATAGCGTTTACCTTCTATTTCTATTTTGAAGTTAAAATGATACAATATTTGCAAAGTGCTTTGTAAACCATAAAGCATTAAAACAATGCTATCATCATCATCATCATCATCAAAGGGGATTTCCTTCATGTTGAAGCACAGGGAGAACATTTGGGGGCTCACTGAAGGCATTAATCTCACTTTCAAAGGAACACTGGCTCTTCATTTCGCACTTCCTTTCTCCATAAGCACTACAAAGGAGGAAGTTACCCACAACATCTGCATTAGGTAGCTAATGTCCTCAGGGACAAACCTTCCAGGGACTGCCCAGTTCCTCACCTGCTTTTTTAGCCAACTGATTCAAAAGGAATATGGAATCAGGGTTCCATCTCCTACCTCCAGGCGTTTCCACAGGGTGAAGCCCCTGCCTAGAATGCCCTCCCTCCTCAGCTCGGGCTTCTCAGAATTTTCATCTTCCTTCAAAACTCAGCTGAAGCTCTCCCACCCCTTTCTTCCTCTCCCTGAACCCTCCCTTCTCTCTCCTCCCAAGCAGTAACTTCATGCTGGGTCCCTTCTCCCTCCTCAGCATGTCTATTTCCTTATCTATGCAAATGTTGTCCTTGGAGGCTGTTGAAGGGACTGTTTGGTTTTCTTCTCGGTGTCCCTGTTGCCTAGCAGAGGGTCCTGTACACAGTAGGTACATAATAAATGCTTAATGAATCAACTAGCATTTATTAAGTGCTTACCATATACTAGGCACTGGGTCAAGTATTGGGAATACAACAAAAGGCAAAAACTTGATGAGCTTCTAGGCTCATGGGGAGAGACCCCATATTCCCCAGAACTACAAAGGTGCCAGCCAGATACAGCCCTTGTTGCCAGATCTCTCCAACCTGCCAACCTAAAAGATTGAACCCCAGGCCAATGCAGAAAGGGGGGCATATGGGAATTCTGGAAGAGAATCGGGCAACTTCAAGTTGGAGACTCAGAGAAGAGAAAGACAAAAGGGAATTCGCCCCAATAAATGGTTCCCCAAAATAGCCCTTCATGCAGGCAGTGCCGAGGTTTTTCTCTCTACTTTACAAATGGGGTTCATTCATTTAGTGCCTGATGTATGCAGAAAATGGGACAAACTTGCCCTCAGGAAGACTGGAGGGGAATGTAGAGTGCCAACCTTGGAGACAGAAAAGCCTGAGTTCAAATGTGACCCCAGATATTTACTAGCGCTGTGGCTCTGAGCAAATCACCCAGAATTTCTGAACCTCAGTTTCCTCGTCCACAAAATGGGGATAATAATATCAGCTACTTCCAGGATTGTTGTGAATATCAAATGCGATGCTATCTGCCAAGTACCTTGCAAACCTTAAAGTCTTTGGGATTGGGAAAATTTTTGTTTGTAGTTTCCATGCAAAGAATCAAAATCAAGGAATCTTTCATTTCATCAAGAGGGAGAGATAGGAGTATCCTAGCAGTCTCCTTTCCCTTTCCCTCTTCTACTCCGAAATAGAACTTACATAATATATTATCATTATATAATAGCTGAAAAAGACCTTAGAACATAGGATGTCAAAGTTGGGAGGAACTTTAGGACATAGAACACGGAACTTCAGTGTTGGGAGAAAACCTTAAGACATAATAACATGTCAGAGCTGGGAGGTCAATCAGTGGGAGAATTGGACATCCTGGTGGCTCAGTGAGCGGACTAATGGGCTCAGGAAGATCTAAGCATGAATATTGCCCTGAGAAGTCATTCCTTCTTTGAGTTTCAATTTCCTTGACTCTAAAATATAAGAATACCCATATTCCAGAAATGTTTTGAGAACCAGCTGTAATACTATCTGAAAAGCACTTTGCAAACCTTAATCTCCTATAAATGTCACTTTCATTATATGTAAATGCCAATTATTATTAATTTTTATGGCTCTCATTGGAGAACTTCAAGCAGTTAAGCCATTACTATCAAGTTAGATAACATTTTGCAGTGGATACTTACAGAGGGAATTTCTACCCAAGTATACCCAGCTGGCAGCAGTGCCTGGATCAGGCACTTCTACTGACTTGGGGGTCTGAAACCCCCTAATCTCCTGGCTCCCCATTAGGCTCTTGGAACCACACAGGTAAGTTCCGGAGGTCTGCCATCCATTCGTTTTTAAGAACCAAGGCTTCCTTCCAGCTAGTCCTAGCTAGCCCCTGATCTGTTAGAGAGCCCAGTTATTGTGCTGCCAAAGCAGAGCCCACCCCCTGGTCTCTCTGGCCCCAGCCCAGCCTGTTTGCCTGGGTACTTGTGGCCAGCAAGGTTTCTGAAGTCCCAGGCTGGGTACTTACCTCCCACTTCTCGGGTTGTAGAACAGAGATGGAGAGAGCAGTGGGTTTCCAGGGGAGATACCCCAAAGCCTTTGCTGTGTCCCCACTTAGGACAAAGTCAGTGGCTGGGCAGTCTCCTGTCGTGACTGCCTTGGGGGTAGAGGAGATGGATGGAGGGAGCTCAGCTTCAGTGTCTGCTGTGATTGGGTGATCAGGGGAGAATGGGGAAGGGGGAGGAGGAGGAAGAGAAGAGAAAGGGAAGCTCCAGCCTGGGAGGTAGGAGGCAGCTTACTCCCAGAGGGAGGGGAGGAGTGAAGTCCAGTGGCCCACAATGCATCTGTGAGGCAAAGCCAAGCATCTCAGCTATGGCAGCTTCTTCAAGGCTGACATTGGGTGGATCTTAGAACTGCTACCTTGTTTTGTAAAATGATCTTATTTTCATACTTGGTCTGGGTTCTCCTTACCCCCAGTCCTTAACATGGCTGTCCCTGAGCTTCTCAACCTCAGCTTAGGGGGACAATGCTTTTTGGTTCTGGGCTCCAGAAGAGGGAAGGCTGAGATAATAAAGGCAGAGATTTCTAGAGCTGGCAAGGGCAGGGCGATGTGGTGTGGTCTAAGGGAGAGGGGGGCTGACCTGGCCTTGCAATCAGCAGACCTAGACTCTGATGTCTCTTTAGCTGTGAGATGCTGGGCCAGACCCCTAATACCTCTAAGCTTTAGGCTTCTGTGTCTAGAAAAAAGGGGAAGATAATATTTGTACCCCCTACATCATATTGGGGGTGAGGGTGGGGGTGGGAAGGTTAGGGAGGAGTTAAGTCCTTTGTTCTAGTCAAACTGATTTTCAAGCTACTCTCTGTTTAGCATCCCACCTTCTGCCCATGTTCCTTCTCATTACTGATACTCCAAGTCTGGAACACACTTTCTCCTCACTGAACTGTGGACTCCTCAGTGGCCTTCAATACTTTGGAGAACTTCCCTTATCAATCCTCTGATTTGTTATAATTTTGTTTTACATCATATTTACTTGTTTGACATTTCATATCCCCCTGACTGTAAGATCAGTTTATTCATTTATCTATCTATATCTATATTTCTATCTATTTCTATCCATCCATCCATCCATTTATAATCTATAATTCTATACATTTTTTATATCTATGTATCTGTGCCTATGTATGAATCTGTTTAAATGAATCTTTGCATTTATGTGTCTATCTCCATCCATCCATCCATCTATCCATCTATCCATCTATCTATCTATCTCCATTCATCCTCCATTTATAATCTATAATCCTATACATTTTTGCATCTATGTATCTGTGCCTGTGTATGCATCTGTTTAAATGAATCTTTGCATTTATATGTCTATCTATCTCCATCTTTCTCTCTCTCTTTCTCTCCATTCATCCATCCGTCTATAGTCTATATTTCTATACATTTTTGTATCTATGTATCTGTGTCTATGTGTGCATCTATGTTTATATAAATCTTTGCATTTATGTGTCTTTGCATATTCACATCTATGTACTGAGAGAAATGATTATTTCTCTCACATTAATAACTGATTATTGAAATTGAGGAGACCCAAGCCCCCCAGGCCCCGCCGCCCGCCCCTGGGGATCCTATTTCCTTGCCTAACGCCCAATGTCTCAAGAACAGGACCAATGGAAGCTAGGATTAACATCCTCTTCATTCTGGAGATTGCTGTTCCACCTAACTGGATCAGACTTCTGTTCCAAAATGGATTCCTGCCCTGTGTCCCACTCAAACTAATCGGAGAGGAGATAGATCTTCTGTTTAGGTTGGCCCAAGGCTTTGGATGGCCAAAGGAGGTAGAGAGAGCCAAACAAGGAAGATAACCACAACTGATGTTTTGGATCAAGGAAAAAAAAATAAAAGGAAAGGAAAGAAGGGAAAAGGAAGCTGAGGTCTCAGCAACCATCAAGGTAGCAATTGGCCTCTCAGTCAAGAATCCTTGATGTAAACAGAGAGGCAAGCAGGCTTTGGGAGGTGATTTTCTGTGACAAGATGCAGAACTTGTGGACAGATCAAAGGCAGCAAAGGTCGTGTTGTGCCTTTAAAAATGATTTTGCATTTAGGACTATTGATTTCATGGGTTCTACCATAGTAATGCCCTTTTGGGCCTCTTCAAAAACAGACAACTCTTATGGGTATGGGAACTCCCAGTAAGGTAACTCCTTCTGTCATTGCAGGCTGGTATCTGTACCATTTGGTAATTTCCAGTCTTGGAGAGATGCCGGGGGGCACTGAGAAGTCCCAGCGTTTGTCACACAAACAATATGGAAGTCAGAGTAAGGGTCTGGACTTTTAGCTTTAGAGATGTAAGAGAATTTGGAAGCTATCAACTCCCTCATTTTTGTAGCTCCCTCATTTTTCAATTTTCTGGCACTCAAAAGATCATATACCTCTTGGGTGTTTGTGGTGTATCGACCCCCATCTTCCTGCCTTTGAGAATAGCTCTTACTACTCACCTTGCTTATTTAAATGTATTATTCAGTTTTCAATTGATTTCAACTGCAATCATCAATTAAATCCTCAATAGATTTTAGCCTCTTATTCAATTTTTCAATCTTTTCTGTTGTTTGCTAATTTAAAAAATAAAACATATTTAATTTAGTGGAATAGAATTCAACATTGAAGCTTTTGGAAATAACTTTGTGGTGAGTATCATCGTTAACAAGGGAGCAAACAGAAAGAAATACAATCATCCAAGTCTTTTGCCATGTAGTAGAAGATTTACGATTCAGGCTCCTGACAGAAGTATTCCCAAACTCTTCACCTAATCATTGTTACTACACGAGACAGTCCCAGTCAGTCTTTCTTCACTACCCAATGCACCCTCCCTTAGTTGCAGAATTGACGCACTAAGCACTGGTCTGATAGCATCACTTTTCTACTAAAGAATCTTCAGAGTCTCCCTATTTCATTTAGGATCTGCTCTGAACCCTTCTGGTTAACATTTAAAGCCCTTCCCAATGTGGCTCCACAAGCTGGTTATACATCACTTCCCCTGCCCCTTTATGGCTTCCTCAAAGTTTCCCATATCCAACATCCCAGAGACCCACCATCTCTGAAACATTCTCACTTCTCTCTTGGAACCCATGGATCCTTTCAAGCCTCGGCTCAAACATCTACAAGATACCTTTTTTTTTGTTCTCTCCCTCCTCATCTCATTGTGAGTGTTCCTAACTCCCTAGATTACTTTGTATTTAATTTGCATATCTCTGACACACTTATCTGGGTAGCCTTGGTTTCCCCCATGTAGGATGCTAGTTTGTGCAGGACAAGCATCCTTTCTTTTTTTATCTTTGTATCCTTAGCACAAAGCACAGCCAGTACCTGGAACAAACCAAGTACTTAATAACTTCTTGAAGCAAATTTGTAACAAAAAACCAAACCAAACCAAACTGGGTTTGAATGTAGCCATGGCCACCATTTGATCTTAGTTTTATCAATTCATGTCCCTGAGCCTCAGTTTTCTCATCTATAAAATGGAGCCATTGGACTAGACATCCTCTAAAGACTTGTCTTGTGGATTTCATTCCCTTAAGAGCATGATGCTCTGAAATTTACAGTCTCTGCAGTGATCCCCTCTAGTTGTTCACAAGAGTTCCATCTAACCATACTCATGGAAACCCAAAGTGGATGAAGAGGCACATTGCCTAATTGTGACAATTGGCTTATTGTGATAATTTGGAATATATGTCTAGGAAAGATCCTGCAGATAAATAGCCAACGAGACAAACTCAGAATCACAGAATCTCACGGCTGGAAAAGGCTTCTGAAACTAAAAACATGAGTGGGAATCTTTTCTACAGCGTTCCAGGAAGTGGTCATCTAGCCTTAAGTCAGGTCCTCAAGAATTTATTTTTCTTCCATATGAAGTCTTCACATAATCAAAGGTGGCCGTTCCCAAGTCTTGAACCTTCTTCTCTATCTCTCTCTGTATCTCTTTCTGTCTCTTTCTCCTTCTCCCTCCTCTCTTTCTTTATCTGTCTATGTCCCTCTACATCTCTGTCTATCATTAATGAATGTTGAATATATTGAGCAAAAAAAAAAAAAAAACATATTAAGAGCTTGATCTGACTTTAATTTACTTTCCAATGCTTTGTTCTAAAAACACATGTACCGGGCAGCTAGGTGGCGCCAGCCACCTGAAGAGCACCAGCCCTGAAGTCAGGAAGACCTGGGTTCAAATCTGATCTCAGACACTTAACATTCCCTAGCTGTGTGACCCTGGGCAAGTCACTTAACCTCAATTGCCTAAGCAAAAAATAAAAATAAAAAATAAAAACACATGTACTTCTGAGTATGTGCTTCCCTCTTCAGTAGTTCCACTACCCAGAAAACCTTTTCTTGTCACAAGCTGATTAACCGTTCCCCCATGGTGGATAGCTGCTTTTTTTCCAGTTATTTGTCACCACAAAAGTGCAATTCTGAATGTTATGGCACCTTTCCTTCTGACTTTGCCTCCCTTAGGCTTGTCACTGGCATCTGAGGGGGTATCTCCATCTTTCCCATATGTGCCAAACTCCATAAATAACAATTAATCCACAACATGTCTTTTTTTTAATCTCCCATAAGTTTAGAAAGTTCATCTAGATGGGCAACCATAGGTCCATGTTGAGTTTAAGAGGACCTTGGAAAACACACTGAAAATATCCCCTAACCCAGAGCTGATAGACTCATGGAACCATAGAATCAAAGAGGTAGACTGGAAGAGAGCTCAGAAGTCAGCCAGCCCAAACCCCTCATCTTACAGAAGAGGAAACTGAGGTTCAGAAAAGGGAAGTTATTTTTTTCAAAGTCATACAAATTGAAAGTGTCAAAGATGGCATTTGAACCCCTACCCTTCAGTTTTCTCACCATGCTTCCCAAAGCCAAGGGAACTGGTCTTTCACTTGGTGTGTCCTCATGACTTGATAGACAAATGTTGTATAGTAGAAAAAAATAATATTGGATTTGGACTCATGGAACCTGAGCCTCAGTTGCTTTGGATGGGATTATGTGACCTCTATAATTCTAAGTCCTTTCTTCTGTGTGGGTCTCTGTTTGTCCACTAAAGAGACTGCATTAGATGGTCTTGAAGGTCTCTTCTATGTCATCCAAAGAGGTGGATGAATGCTATTGGACAATGGAATCTATTCCCTTTGGGATGGGGAGAGGACTCCTCTTATTTCTTGAAGCTCTTCTTGTTATCCACCTTTTAAACACACCTCATAATTCGGTCCATTATCTCATTAACAACCTACTTTTTTATTTTTTATTAGTTTTTTTATTTTCAAAATATATGCTTGGATAATTTTTCAACATTGACCCTAGCAAAATTTCATGTTCCAATGTTCCCCCTCTTCCCCCCACCCCATCTCCTAGATGACAAGTAATCTAATATATGTTAAAAATGTTAAAAATATATATGTTAAATCCAATATATGTATACATATTTGTACAATTATCATGCTGCACAAGAAAAATTAGATCAACAAGGAAAAAAATGAGAAAAAAAATAAAATGCAAGCAAACAACAAAAAAGAGTAAATAGTATATTGTGATCCATATTCAGTTCCCACAGGTGTGTAGATGGCTCTCTTCATCACAAAATCTCTGGGTATAGATGGCTCTCTTCATCACAAAATCATTGGAACAGGCCCAAGTCACCTCATTGTTGGAAAGAGTCGTGTCCATCAGAATTGATCATGATATACTCTTGAACAAGCTACTTTTTCAAACAAAAAGATGCTGCTAATTCTTAGTTTCTTGAAAAGTAACATTTGCCGGATCTCTATTAATCTGATTTTTCCGAGTAGCCAGCCTTCTTTGTTTTTATCATCCATGAGACTAATCCCGGAACAGCAAGCTAGAGACACTGTTACTTGATGAGTTTCTCAGTTCATCCCAGCCCAGAGGGATTTAGGGGGCTCTCTCAGAAGTGAGCATGCCCATTGAAGCTTCACTCCACCATCTCGGGCTGTACCACTTATAGAGTCAAGGTCCCAATTCTCCCTCATTCTCCTGACACTACAAAACTGTGATCTCTTGAGGAGCAAGATGTGACTTTATAGACACAAAAGAAGCATCTGGCCAGAAGAAAACATGAAAGAGAAACATATTTGTATATTCTATTATTTTTTGAGCCAGAGGTGGAAACATTATTTCCCACCATTCTTGTTATAGTTTCACTTTTGCCTAATACGTAGGCAAAAAAAAAAGTTTTGGGAAAATGAAGGATGGAAGGGAGCATGAAGCATAGTAAATTTGGGGTGTCCCAAAGAAATTAAAATTTTAAAAGATGCCCCCAGAAATGAATCCATTTCTAATGATGGAATTTGAGATGCTTGACATCAGGCAAGAGATACTTTGGGAACAAAGTGATTTTATCATCACTTTATAATGTTTTTATGATCATACCACTAATTAGGTAGCCAATGGGTATAGTCAGACCTAGCTCCCAATCCTGATTACTTTGGGAATAAAAGTGTATAGAATATCTCTTTTTTTTAATTAAAGCTTTTTATTCACAAAACATATGCATGGGTAATTTTTCATCATTGACTCTTGAAAAGTTTTCTGTTCCAAATTTTCCCTCCTTCCCCCCCACTCCCTCCTCTAGATGGCAGGTAGTCCAATACATGTTAAAAAGGTTAAAATATATGTTAAATCCAATATATGTACATATATTTACACAGTTATCTTGCTGAACAAGAAAAATCATATCAAGAAGGAGAAAAAAAACTGAGAAAGAAAACAAAATGCAACGGAAAGAGTGAAAATGCTATGTTGTGGCCCACACTCATGGTCTTCTCTCTGGGTCTACACCCAGATAAGGCTCTCTTCATCACAAGATTTTTGGAAATGATCTGAATCATCTCATTGTTGGAAAAAGCCATGCCCATCAGAATTGATCGTCATATAATCTTGTTGTTGCCATGTACAATGATCTCCTGGCTTTGCTCATTTCACTTAGCATATAGAATATATCAATCCAAATTTCAGAATCCCAAAGTTTATATAGTCTTGATATGGACTTGCCTGCTAAATTCCACTGAAAAATTGAACCTCAGTTTCCCCCCAAATCTATTTGTGTCCTGGGTTGCCATTACACTTGGTGTATTATGTTTATTTCTTTTAAGAAGGGCACTGTTAAGCTGGAGGAATGACTAGGGCAAGGTAAGAAGGATGGTTTATGTAATGTGAATATCAGTTCAAGTTATTAGGGAAGTTTGGCCTGGAGAAGATTCAGGGGGATGTGTTGGTTGCCTCCAGGCACTCGAAGGGCCATCACAATGGATCTGCTGTCCTTGGTGACAGAATTAGAAGCAATGGTGGAATTACAAAGAAGCCAATTGGGGTTTGATGTCAGGACCTCCTAATGGATAGAATGTTTAGAAGAGGAATGAATAGCTTTGGGTGGTACTTTTCTTAGAATAATTTTTTTTAAAATTTTTATTAAAACTTTTTATTCACAAAAGATATGCATGGATAATTTATCAACAATGACCCTTGCAAAACCTTCTGTTCCAAATTTCTCCCTCCTTCCCCCCATCTTCTCCCCTAGATGGCAGGTAGTCCAATACATGTTAAATATGTTAAAATATATGTTAAATCCACTATATGTATATATAGTTATACAGTTATCTTCCTGCACAAGAAAAATCAGATCAAGAAGGAAGGAAAAAAACCTAAGAGAAAGCAAAATGCAAGCAAACAACAACAGAAAGCATGAATATGCTATGTTGTGGTCCACACTCAGATCCGAGAGGCCTCTCTCTGGATGTATATGGCTTTCTTCATTACTGAACAATTGGAACTGGTTTGAATCATCTCATTGTTGAAGAGAGCCATGTCCTTCAGAATTGATCATCATATAGTCTTGTTGTTGCTATGAATAATGATCTCCTGGTTCTGTTCATTTCACTCAGCATCAGTCCATGCAAGTCTCTCCAGGCCTCTCTGAAATCATCCTGCTGGTCGTTTCTTACAGAGCAATAATATTCCATAACATTCACATACCATAATTTATTCAGCCATTTTCCAATTGATGGGCATCCATTCAGTTTCCAGTTTCTAGCCACTACAGAAAGGGCTGCCACAAACATTTTTGCACATGTGGGTCCCTTTCCCTCCTTTAAGATCTCTTTGGGATATAAATCCAGTAGAAACACTGCTTGATCACTTTTTGAGCATAGTTCCAAATTGCTCTCCAGAATGGTTGGATCCATTCACAGTTCCACCAACAATGTATCAGTGTCCCAGTTTTTTCACATCCCCTCTAACATTTGTCATTATCTTTTCCTGTCACCTTAGCCTATCTGACAGGTGTGTGTGGAATCTCAGAGTAGCTTAGAATTGATTTTTAATTGAGAGCAGGACAGCCACTCTTGTGGGTGGGAGAGGTCTTTTTCAGGCATAAGTTGGACCAGATGGTCTTTGGCTTCCTTCCAACTCAGAATTCTCCGATCGAACTTGTGGTAAAACCACTGGGAAGAAAGCAAAGAAGAGAGCCTTGGACATGAAAGTTGAAGCTACCTTGGTAAGCCTTCATCTTCCTGAAAGTGATCTCTTCCTCTTGGACTTTTGTTTTAGCATCTGTTGGGGAATTGATTTTTACCAAAATTATTTGCATTTGTCATCTCCTCCCTTCAGATTGTGTCCTTCTTGAGAGCCAGAATTCCAGAACCAGAACAATATGAGCTCCCACATTAGATTGGAGCTTACCTTTCTTTATATTTCTTGCACTTAACGTGGTCCCTGACACATAGTCATTCATGTGACACATTTTGCCATTCATGTAGTGCTTTAAAATTTGCAAAATGTTTTTACAAATGTCTCATCAGGCACTTTCAACAACCCTGTTATTATCTCATTTTATAGTTGGGGAAACTTAGGCAGGCAGAGGTAAAGTGACTTTCTGGGAGTCACACACAGTATCTAAGGAAGGATGTGAACTCAATTAGATCCTCCCAGAGATCTTTCTGGTACACCTGTTACCGACTATTCTAGCTTCTTTTTTCCTGATCTCAGTCTGTGTGGCGACCTGGAACGTTTTCAGTGTAGCTCATGGTGTGGATGTGCACTGGCCAGAACCATTACACTGGACTGTGGCTCAGTTTGGGGGAAGACTCCTATAGAGATCCTGCAGAATCAGTAACAACCTGGACTTCTCTCCTGATCTGACATGATTCTCCCCATTTTCTGCTGAAAGAATGGGCCATGTTTAAGCAGGAAGGAAAAAAGACTTAATGAATGGGGTCACGGCAGTTGCTTCTGAGTCCTGAGACAGAGAAGGAAGGGAACCTAAAAGACCTCCAGTCCAGTCCTCTTGTTTTATTGTTATTATTATTTTAAGTTTCAATCTTTATTTAACAGAAATTCAACTGCAGAGATACTCCAGAATTTATGTTGTATATTTGAATAGTGTCTGATTCTTCATGAGCCCATTCGGGGTTTTCTTGGCAAAGATACTGGAGTGGTTTGCCATTTCCTGCTCGAGCTCATTTTACAGAGGAGGAAACTGAGGCAGACAGGGTTAAGTGACTTGGCTAAGATCCCACAGCTAGCAGGTTCTGAGGTTGGATTTGAGTCTTCCTGACTCCAGATCCAGCATTCTGTGCACTATGGTGTCACCTAGGTGCCCCCAGGCTGCAAGGTATGGTATAGTAATACAGTATTTGTGTAGCACTGGTTACTTAACAAAACACTTTGCAAGTGGGTCTCATGTGGACAGCAGAAGCAGGATTTAAACAAACTTAGCTCCTACAACTCCAGATCCCAGAATGGATTCCACTGAGTCACCTGAACCACTCCCCCTGTGCCCGGCTTGGAGGACAAAGCAGGAAGCAGTGGAGAGAATCCAATAAACCCGATAATCCAAACAACATTTATTAAGTGCCTACTGTGTGCCAGGCACTGTGGAGTTTGTAATTAGCCTGGGAGGGGGAGCCAACAAACCAAACTGGAAGGAGACTCCAATGAGAAAAGCAATGGCTATTGGTATCATGGTGTGTTTTATATCGACTTATCTGTGTAGATTTACATGTGGTTTCCCCAAGAGAATATAAGCTTCTTGATAGCAAGGACTTTTTGTTGTCGCTGTTATTATATTGTAACACTGAGCCCAGAGCTTGGCGCATAGTAGGTGCTTGCATTAGACAGTAAGATCTTTGAGAGCAGGAACTCTTTATTGGGTTGCTTCGTTTTTGACCTCTTTTGCTACCCAGTGATTAGTGCAGCTCCTGGCACATAGTAGGCACTTAATAAATGCTTGTTGACTGACAATAAATGCTGTATAGGACTTGGCACAAAGTAGAACCATAGTAAATATTTGTTACTCTTAATTATTAGTGTTGCTACAGAGAATCCTCATTCAAGTACAAGTTGGATTGGATGAACTGAGGTCCCTTCAAACTTTGAGACCCTGTGATATGAGGCATAGAGATTCTGCCCCGGACCCTCATTGGCTGTGTGAGTCAGAGGGGGTCACTTAATACTCTGTGCCTCAGTTTCCTCATCTGTGCTACGAGCAGGAAGGCACAAACTAGTTACTCAGATGCGGACCTGAGAAATGCCCCAAGGACCAGAGAGAGCCCCACTGCATCCCCACTCCAGGGGCGGGTCTGCGGGAGGTGGGGGGGCCCCCCCCCCCCCCGCACACCTGGGCGATTATACCTCCCTCTCGATCCGCTCCTCCCTCCATCCCGGCTCCAGACTGGTCCAGGCTCGCAGTTTCCCTGCCTTGGTGGCTCTCTTCTGCCCCCTGCTGCTAATGGACAGGAAGCTCACGTACTCCCGGCCTTAATCTCAAGGTCCAACCTGCTTTAGGAGTGGAGGGGACACTGAAGTGCTCTGGCTGAACCCAGACGACAGAACTAGGAACATCGGGTGGAAGTGGGTCAATGTAGGCTTCATGGGAGGAAAATCCAAGCCCCATCCCTCAGTTTTACAGATGAGGAAACTGAGGTTCTTCAGACCGAATTCCTTAAGAGCAAGGACTGTGCTTTGGCTTTCTTTGTATAGCACAGAGCGTGGCACATAGTAGGTGTTTCGTAAATGTTTACTGATGGGCTGACTTCTTTAAGATCACACAAGAATCATCACTGATTGCATGGGGCAGGGGGTTGAAAGTGAGATGGGATATTGCCAAAGATCTGGGTTCAAAGAGAAGGAAACCTTAAAGAGCACCTTGCATCTTGTTCAACACTCATTTTGCAGCAGAGGAAACAGTCTCAGGGAAACTGAGGGAGCTGGAGATCTCTGACTCTGGACCCAGGACACCATTCCTTTGCTCCAGAGGAGCCTGGTTTTCTTGTGGGGGACTATAAGCCCCCCCTTTCCTGAGCCGCAATTGGGGTTAAGTGCACAGCTGGGAAATTTTAAGTGTCTGAGAGCTAATTTGAACTCAGGTGCTCTATCCACTGCACCATCTAACTCCCCCTTGTATGCACTTTCCCAGGAGAATACACAAGAAAGAGCACTGGAAAATGTGTTGAGCTTTGGCAACTATTGGAATAAGTTTGAATCTATCCAGGGGGACTACTTTGAAAGCCCAAATGGAGAAGCAGAAGGATAGAGTCAGCAATTGCTCCGTTGTAAGTCATGGCTCTGCCATTGGCTGGTGCTCTATGTTACCTCAGAGCAGCCTCAGTTTCCTCATCTGTCAAACAAGAGGCTCCAAGGTCCCTTTCCTCTCTAAAGGAGACTACTGCTTGCATGTAGAATTTCTATCAAGATTGTCTTAATACAAAGCATCTCAAACCACAGTCATCCCTTATTGGGGCTGCTTGGATTATTTTCCAAGGAGAAGGAAGAATGAACCCCTTTAGCAATTGGATGCTGGGGTGCAGAAGGCATTTCCGCACTATTGTCTCAAATTGGGCTTTTCATATGCATCCTGCAAGAAGGTTTGCTATAGAACAGAGCTTCCCAAAGCATTTTCGTTCCCTGAACCCCTCTTAACAACAAAAGTGCTGTGGATGTCAAGGTAACTGAATAAACTACTCATCATATTCTTTGCAATTATTTGCTGCCTAAGGCAGAAATTGAAGAATTTGTAGCACACAACCCTTGTGGGACCCCCCCCCCTTAGAATGTAAAGAAAATGGAGCTGGAAGTGAGATGCCAAGAGACCCAGGGTTCTGCATTTGGAGTCAGAAGTCTCAAGTTCAAGTTCTGTGAACATGGGCAAGGTATTCACTTTCCCAGCTTCTCAAGTTTCCCATTTTCCCAAGGAGGGGAATGGTCTAGATCAGTTTCACCAGGTGAGATTCTCAGTCTCCTGGGACTAGTGTGAAAATCCTTTTAGGGAATCCACAAAACCAAAACTATTTTCACATAATACTAAAATGTTATTTACCTATTAAAACACTCCTCCCTAGCAAAGAATTAGAAAAGGAGTGGATGCCCATCAGTTGGGGAATGGTTGAACAAGCTGGGGTAAGTAATGGAATATTATTGTTCTATAAAAATGATGAACAAACTAATTATAAAAAGGGCTGGAAAGATTTACATGAACTGATGCTGAGTGAAACAAGCAGAACCAGGAATACACTGTACAAAATAATAGCAAGAAATTTATAATGTTCAACTATGAAAGGCTTGTTCTTCTCAGTGATTCCCTGATTTGAAGAAATCCCAATAGACTCTGGACAGAAAGTGCCATCTACATCTAGAAAAAGATCTAAGGAGACTGAATGTAAATTAACACATGCTATGTTCATTTCTTTTTTCTGTTTGGTTTTTTTTTTCCTTGAGGCAATTGGAGTTAAGCAACCTGTCCAGAGTCACACAGTTAGGAAGTATTAAGTGTCTGAGAGCAGATTTGAACTCAGGTCTTCCTGATTTCAATCCTGGTACTCTGTCCACTGTGCTACCTAGCTGCCCTAATTTTTTCTGTTTTCTGTTTTGTTTTGGTTTAGTTTTTTTGGTATCTCCCATGCTTTTTATTTTTTGCTCTGATTTTTTCTCCCAACATGATTCATAAAGCAATGTGTATTAAAAATGAAAAAAACTTACTACAATAAAAAATAAAATACTCCTCCCTCTTCCAACTACATATCAATTTTAGGTTGAATTTTCTTAATCTTCTTTGATCAAAACAACATACCATGCATTGAACTCTGAAACACAGAAAAGAATCCAGCCTTCTACTATTAAGCCAAACATCATCACCATCACTATCACCACCACTAACACCATCATCAGTAGCATTTATAGAGCACCAAGGTTTGCAAAATGCTTCCTTTATTCTCAAACATTTTATAGATGAAGAAGCAGAGGCTGATCGAGATTAAATGACTTGCTCATGAGCAAGTCAAAAAATTGAGATTTTACTTTCCCTCCCAGAGTTTTAGCTAACTATACTACTCAGCAGCCTCATATTGAAGAGATTTGCAAAAATATATAGAATAATGGCACTCTTCTACCAAGTTGATTTTTTGGGGAGAAAGATCGTTATTTTTCATAAAAATGGATTATTTTTGTTAACATGTGATGTGGTCATTATTGTTACTTTTAAAATGAACAAATATTTACAAAAATCTAGTTTTAATTTAGGATACAGTAAATATCAATGAATATAAGCCCCACAAACAAAAGCCTCTTTGGAGGATGGGCCTCAATATTTTTAAGAGTATAAAAGGGGGGCAGCTAGGTGGCACAGTGGATAGAGCGCTAGCCCTGAAGTCAGGAGGACCTGAGTTCAAATCTGCCCTCAGACACTTAACACTTCTAGTTGTGTGACCCTGGGCAAGTCACAACTACAATTGCCTCAGCAAAAAGATATATATATATATATATATATATATATATATATATATATAAAGGGGATTTGAAACTAAAAAGTTTGAGAGTCATTTATCTAGATAATCTTGAATATACCTTCCAGCTCTCCTATTCTAAGCTACTGGGAGTTAGGATATGTGAGTCTAAATTGTTCTCCTGTTTCTAATCTGCTCTGTGACCAGGGGCCAGCATTTTTTGGGGAAATGGAGACTCCTTTTCTTCTTCCATCTGCTATCTCAGCCCCAGAGTCTGTGATCTTTGGTGTCATATGATCCAATTCAGATTAAATGAAGAAGAAAGGAGAAAAGGAAAATTCAGGAAGGACATTGTCCTGAGGGCATAATCTGTTATTTTTGTGTGTCTTAAGTGACTGTTTTTGTTTAAAAAAAAAAAAAAAAGTAAAGTGGCTGAAATAACACACCTGTGGCTAAATCCAAACAAGCTTAACCTGTTGTCTGACCCAGAGAAGATGATGTGAGTGAGAGTAGCCCTTTCCCCTGCTCCCCTCTCTCTGCCTCAGCTCCTCAGCCTGTCTCCAGTCTCCTTCCACACTTACTTCATACAGTTCTCCATTGAAGCTACAATCTAAAGGGACCTATTTGCAGTCCCCCAATTTGGTCCTTCCCTTCTCCCTCCCTCCTTTCCTCCTCTGACTCCCAGAAGCCTCAGCTGCTTCTATGGAAAAGCTTTCTCGATTCTTCCCAACTCCTAGAGTGTTCAAATCATTTTATGCTCAATTAGCTGTAGAGAGGCAGCAGGAAAGAGAACCTGGGTTCAAAACTTCTCTGCCCCTTATCACTTGTGTAACTTTGGACCTGTCTTTTAACCTTAGTTTCTCATCTGTGAAATGGAAAGATGAGTCGAGACGATCTCCAAGGTCTAGTTTAGTTCTTAAACTATGACACTGATTGATGGATCATTGATGGATCCCTTGTAGGATGCACTTGATAGAGCTCAAGCCCCCCGTGGGAAGGCACTGTTTCTCCTTTTTGCCTCTGTATCTCTAGCCCCTAGCAGACAGCATGGAACTCAGTAGGTGCTTTATAAATGTTTCCTCATGTTGCTTCTCTCTGTCTCTCTTGTTGTCTGTCTTTCCATCTTTCTGTTTCTGTGTCTTTATCTCTCTTTCTCTTTCTGTCTTTCAGCAAAGCTCAATCTCTAGATGGAAAGCTTCTAAATGGATCTCTTTCCATCCCTTGGTGATTCCATTGACCTCTTATCTTATCTGAGGGCTCTGCCCTTTTTCTTGCAGCATTTTTGAGAATGAGCATTTATCAGAAAAGGCTGCAGTGGGGGGGGGGGGGGCATTTTTGCTAGCACTAAGCCAAGAAAGACAAGTTCTGGCTCCTGGACAGGGAATGCTCCATTCTGGGATCACTGGGCAGAATAAGGTACCAGACACTGAGGAACTTCTCAAGCTAAACTGCCAAGCATTCAGACTACTGATGAGAGCAGGACTCTAATGAGCTGGCCATGTTGTTTGGATTGCTTAAAAGTCTATTATAGGAAATACATTGGGAAATGTTGCTTCTCCTTATAAAACTGGCTGCTCCCTTGCCAGGGCAAGGGTCTTGAAGCCTTAAGTAACAGTCTCTGCATAATCAGGAACTCTCCAACTGCTGGTGGGAGTCTGCCTTTGGTAATTCCAGGGGAGAGATAGGGTTGATAGAGCAGGGCAAGAGAAACTGCTTTTACCAATTCCCACTGCAGGGGTCTCAAGACACAATTCTTGATTGCCTTAATGTGAAATCCCCATGAGGCAGACTAATCAAACCTCGTTGTTATCAGTTTAACACCTATGATTACACTGGATTAAAATAAGAAAGGGCTGAATGTTCAAGCAGAGAATTTTATGGGGTGTAGGAGGGGGTTAGGCACTCTGGATTGGTTGTAAGCCTTGTGTATCCAGGCAGTGGGGAAACAGGGAAAGGCAATGAGAATCAGGAATAGGAAATAAAAGGTTCTTTTTTTTTTGTCATAGTGGGGCACCCATTTTTTTTTTGGCATTTTTGCTTTTGCAGGAATATTTTTTTTATTTTTTTGCAGGAATATTAATAATAATAAATGCAGGAATCCTTCCTGATTCACCAGAAGTTTTCTGGAGTTCTTGATAAGATGCTTCTTTCTTACAAATGGGGGTTCATCTGGGATCCCGACACCCTGAGTGAGGGGCAGCAGCTGCTTAATGACAGGGAGACAATTCCCATTAACTTTAACCTGTCTGGTTGTGGGGTGTCCCAGCTCTTGGGTTGTCAGGATTTCAGGACCACTTTAATAAGAGAGGTTGTTGTAGATCCAGGAACCTAGGTGGGTGAGAGAAAACAGGCACCTGCAACCAGGCTACTCTGCACAAACCAAGGTAAGAAATAAGGTAGTTAAGTGTTGTCTTGGTAGTGAGGATATCCTAATGAGTTTCTGAGACTGAGCATGTGTGTGTGATGCAAGAAATCCCAAACCAAGATATTGGATGAGAAATGAGAATGCAAAGTTAAAGGGGAACAAAGGAAATAATGAGGATATTCTTAAAGACATTTTTCTGGACAGTCCTTTAGGGAGGATGTTGAAACACTGGGAAGATGCAACCTGTACTAGGCAGAAAGATAAGAAAAATAGAAGCTGCTGTTTGTTGTTTTATCTGGCCAAAAAACAAAATATACAATCTCCTGCTATTTTTCTGGTCTAGATTGGGGGCTGATGAAAGTAAGCTATGGCAAGCCTTTAATGTATATGTTAATGAAAAGAAATCATTTTCTCAGGAAGAATTAATTATGACTCTTGTTGGAAGGATGGGCAGCTGTTTACTTATACTCACTGAAATCTACAGATGAGGAAATTAAAGAGACAAAACTTAAAATCTAGGATCCATTGTCATCCCTGCTCCCAACATATGCCCTTCTCCCCCATTTATCTGGAGAATTATTAGGTCTGGCTAATGCCAAGAACAACAGGCAGGAGACACTCAGTGTCATCCCTAGGGCACCATCCTACTCCAGGTTACCCCAGAAATTAAGTCACTATAGATGAGATATTCAGAATTTCCCTCTCATCAGGAAAGTGAGGCCCTCTCCATAGAACAGAATTCTCATAGGTTCTTTACCCACTCCCAGAAGTCCCCGAAGGACAAGGAAAAATAGGGTTTATAAATGTATCACTCACTTGTATGGAGATGAGAAATTTCAAAAAAAGAAATGAAGTCTCTTATTGAGGATCCCATAGGGCTGTCAGAGCAACTAAACTAGTTCTTGGGACCAAATTTTTATTCCTGCCTTAAATGATGGCCATTATGGACATTTTGTTCACAGGGGAAGGAAGAGGCACGATAAGGGCAATGGCTATGAGAAAATGGGAAAGACAACACTCCCCAGGCCAGTGGTGACAGCTGAACAAAAATGTCCACATGCTGAATCCAACCGGGGTAATAGTAATCCAGGGGATGGAGAACACATGACAGATTTGAGACATCTGTAATTAAAGGGATAACTAACTCTATCCCCTAAGGCCCCCAAACTCCTCAAAAGCCTTTGGAATACAACAAGAAAAGGGTGAAACTCTTTCAGCATTTTTACAAAGACTAAGGAATCAAATGGGAAAATATTCTGGTATGGGCCCTGAAGATCTGGTGGCCCAAGGCCCGATAAAGGTCCATTTGGTTACCAACGCTTGGCCAGATATTAGGGAAAAGATTCAAAAACTGGATGGGTGGGGTGAAAAAACCCTTAGAGATTGTTGAGGGAGTTACAGAAAGTGTTTGCAAAGAGGAAAGAGGAAAACAGAAGCAGAAGGCAAAAATGATGATGATGGTAGGCGAAATGGTGAAAAAGGAAATGTAACCCACATCTGGAAAAGAAAGGGGAGCATGAGAAATGGGCCAAGAGCTAACTGCCTCTCCATCCCCTGCCAGATGTTATCAGTATAGGAAGGAAGCTCATCCATTTCAATAGTGTGAATGCCCAGAATTGAAGAGGGAAGAAAAGAGAATTTCCCTCCTGACTTTCCATGAGGATGGTTAGTGGAGTCAGGAGTTTCTTAATTTCACATCCCACAAGAGCCCTTGATCTCAGTGGACACTGGGGCTGACAGAGCCCCACTGTATTTTATACCACCTTAAATTGGGGAAGGGGGGAACTATAGGTATGTTGAAGAATTATGTATTGGTTTTGTCTTCCTCTCTATTCCATACAGGAAAAGCCACCAAATGAAAGTAATTGAAATTCTAAAATATATTATTTTCTGTTTTCTATGACTTTTTTTTTTTGTTTTGTTTTTGTTTTCTGCTGAGGCAATTGAGGTTAAGTGACTTGCCCAGGATCACACAGCTAGGGAATGTTAAGTGTCTGAGACCACATTTGAACTCAGGTCCTCCTGATTTCAGGGTTGGTGTTCTATCCACTGCACCACCTAGCTGGCCCTCTATGACTGTGTTTTACCTGATAAATAAAAGAAAGTAGATATAGAAATGCCTAATGTGAACATTTTAATAAGTGCTGCCAAGGTATAGAGAGGAAGAAAAAGTGAGAATACCTTGTTTAGAAGAGGTCAAAAGTAGAGCTGGGGGAAGTGGGCACTTTGGACATGAACAGCATTAGTGCTGTTCTAGGCATTGAGGAAAATACAAAGATAGATCAGGTATATGGCCTGTTCTCTAGGACCTTTCTCCATTAGGGATGACTCAAATTCAGCCTCAGATGTATCTTACACGATGGAGAGAATGGGTGGGGAGTTAGGTTGCCTTCAAGAAACCATACTGTGCCACCTGTCCAGTCCCTCAGAGAGACATACAGAGTTTTAAGGGAACAGGTCTTTAAAGGGAAAAGTCATTGATCAAAATCTACCTTTGATGAAAATGAGTGTGGGTGAGTACTCAAATGTGACAAACTATAGAAATAAAAACAGGCTATGGAGATACAAATGATTGAGTCGAATGGGTAAAATACATGAAAAAGAGAAACTCACGCTTATGCCTTGGACTGACCTGTGGCTCAGTTCCATTCCCTCTAGGAGGGACTAAAAAGCAAGGAATGGATTGTGTGGTCGCCTTATTATACCTGTGGGTCCCTGTCACTACTGTTCCCTTCTTTACAGAGCAATGGCATCAGGATCCTTCTGCACAATACTTGGTAATCACACAACCTGCCTCTCTTGGCAGAGTGTGAATTTTACCAGAAATTATGGAGAACTGGAGTCATTTAGAGATGTCGGGACACTCTGCCTTTAGTGTTCTCAGATCGGACCTATGGTGGGGTGGGGTGGAAACACTTCCCTCACAATGGAGGTGGTAAATGCACAATCCCATTTACGCTGTTATTTGAGAAGGAAAAGGGAACTGAGAATTTTAAAAGAACAAAGAAGTACACCTGCTAACTCATTCAATGATTGAGTTCTTACTGATACCATCGGGGGCCGAGGGGAGTTAAAGCTAGAAATCCGATAGCACCAGCTTTTGAATTTTCGTATTTTAGTGGGCAAATTAATCACACCAGGAATACAGTTAGAGGAATAGCCAATCAGCTAGCACAGGAGTTGAATGGCTTGGGAAAAACAATGGCCTTGGATATGCACCATTAAGATCTATTAGATAAAGAGACAAGGGCGTGATAAATGGGCAGGTGCTACTAAAGATAACTAAAAAGAAAAGGGGGAGTTGGAGGAAATACATTTGGAAATGTTGCTTCTGCATATGAAAGTGGTTGTTCCATTGTCTGAGCTAAAGCCTTGAAGGTTTAAGTAACTGTCTCAATGTAAAATCCAGGAACTCTCTAACTGCTGGAGGGAGCAGCTGCCACTGGGCAATTCCAGGGTAGAGATTGAGCCCAGAAAAGGAAACTGCTCCTCCCTTCCCCAGCTGGGGTCTCAAGCCACAATTTCAGAGTCTCGGATTGCCTTAAACTAAAATCCCCTGAGGTTGGCTAATCAAATCTCTTTGTTAAGTGGGTTTATCAGTTTAACACCTGAGAATAAATTGAGTTAAAATTAGGAGAAGGGTGAGGGGTGGAGACTCACGTGGGGCCTTTAGGTACTTTGAATTGCCAATAAACCTAGGCAATGGGGAAACTGGGGAAGGAAATGCAAATCGGGAATAGGAAATAAAAGGCTGATTATTTGTCTTTGTGGGATTTGCCAGAATGTTTAAAAAAAGGTCCTTCCTAATTCACCAGCAGCTTCATGGATAAGATCCTTGTTTCTTACACTATTTTATGTAGAAGTGGATGGAGACAAATGCTCAGACAGAGGTCAGAAGTGGTACAAGGACACTCCCAAAGGCCCTCTGAAGAACTTTGAAATCAATTGTGAGACATGGGAGACACTGGCACAGGAGCACCCAGCATATGGTGTACTCTCACAGAGAAGGTACTGGCTCTGTGAGCAAAATGGAATTGCAGTACTCAAGAGAAATGTCAAATGAACCAGTTTAGAGTCATCTCCACTCCAAACAATCACATGGATTATTGGTGCCTGATCTGTGGAGCCTTCCAGCTCGTATTGGTCTGATCAGCCACAGTTGGACATGAAGTACCTTGATCCTTGGTCTTCTTCAAGAACCAAGGACAGCAACCAAACCACACAATTACAATCCCTGCCTCTAAGGAGCTCTCACTCCACATGTAAATAATCAGGCACATGTAAGATATACAGGGTAGATAGAAGGAAATCTCTGAGGGTTTTCAGTAGGAATACATGTAATATCTTATCCTTGAGCATAAAAAATGAGCACTCCAAGGACAAGATATGGGTGGCAGGACTGGAATAGTGATTCATTTGAAAACAGTTTTTCATGATGTGGGGTCAATCCATGTACACTCACCCCTAAGGAGAGATTTCAAGGATCCATGAACTTGTTGGGTTAAAAAATATCTTAACTGAATTTTGATGTAATCATTTTCCATTGAATTCTTATATATATTTTTTAAACATTTTACAATATACTTCAGAAGGTGTTCATAGGTTGCATAGCCTGCCAAAGAGAGCCCTAACACTGATATGATTAAAAACTCCTGGGGGTGCAGTGGGCTGCAAACTCCAAAGCAGCCAACCTAGTTATATGGCATCCAAGAAAGCTTCGGGTAAGAGAAGTAAAATAGCTGGATTGTAAGGCTGAGAGTTTTATGTACTCTGGCCTGGCTAGGTCACATCTGGAATAATGTGACCAGTTAGAGGCACATTTTTCAGGAAGGGAATAGGTCAGCTGGAGAAGCTCTGGATGAGGACAGCTAAACTAGTCAATAGTCACTGGAAGATTAATTGAAGAAACTGGGAATGCTTAGACTAGAGAAGAGAAGGCAGAGGAGGGACATGAGACTTTCAAGAATTGTGGGGACAGATGGTGCGGTGGATAGAGCACCAGCTCTGGAGTCAGGAGGACCTGAGTTCAAATCCATTCTCAGATACTTAATACTTCCTAGCTGCGTAATCCTTTGTAAATCATTTGACCTGTAGCAAAGACTTTCTGGGTGTGCTATGATGAAGGGTCCTTCTCTGGTATGGACTAGATTGAACGGGTTCTTTGGCCTCTTCCAATCTGAGGACTTTGTTAGGAGAATTAATTTTCTCATTTTACACATGAGAAAATAGAGACACAGTTATAAGTGACAGATGTATGGTTACACATGACTAGAAAGTGGTAGATAGCAGTCTTGAACCCAGATCTCTGTATCCTAGCTTGTTGCACTTTGTTGCAAAGTTATCCACTTCTAAAATAGAATTTCAACATTTCTCCGTTTCTTTTTCATTTCCTTTTCCAGCTCATTTCACAGGTGAGAAAAATGAGGCAATTAGAGTTAAATGACTTATCCAGGATCACACAGCTGGTAAGTGTCTGGTAAGTATCTGGATTTGAATTCGGGTCCTCCTGACTCCGGGTCAGTGTTCTACCTACTGCACCATCTAATTCTCTTCCCTCTCCCTCTCACCTAGATTGTCTTGAAGATTAAATGAGATAAAGTGAATTTTGTAGCCCCTGAAGTGCTATATAAATGCTAGCTATTATTATTTTTAGTATAACTATCTACCCCACTGGAGAGTTATGAATCTAACATATATAGTAAAGAATTCTACAGATTTGAAAGCTTTAAATGCTATTATAATCATATTTCTTGGCTGAATGAAACCCACAAAAGGAAGGCTGGGAAGTTTTAGGTCATCTTTCCCTCATTTAAGCAACCCCTTTTTTGACTCATACCCAGTCATTTCTCTTTGGAATTGACCCAGTGAGATCTGGCTGCTGGAAAGAATCCCTTTCAGCCAGGGAGGGGCCTTGCTTTAATGCAGATCAGGCTTGGGAAGCCTCCAGCTATATCAGGTTTCCTCCGGAAGGAGGCAACCACAGCTCTCCCAGTCCTAAGTCTGAAAGCTTCTCCAGATCCCAGCCCAGATCTGCTAACAGGAATCCCCAACTCGTCCCCAAGCCATGACATCGGGCACATAGGCGGGCATGGGCTGAGCGCTGGGGAGGAGGAAAGCATGTTTAAAAGTCCCACATCCAACATTTCTCTCAGTGGCTTGAATGAAGGCAGCTATGGCAGGCGTCCTTGTCCTAGTTTTCAGCTGCCAGGATGCTAGGAGGAATAGCTAGACTGCTGGGTGACAGAATTGGGGGACACAGTGAGCTTGACAAGTATGAATGATAAGTAACATAGATGAATGAACTGAATAGAAATAAATCCTGTCTTTTATCAATGGGAAGAGCAAAATGATGAATGGGTCCCTCACAGCCCTTCAGCAGTGAGTGGGAGCTATCTCCACCCTACATTACCCAGTAAACATTAAATAAATGCTTGATGATTGAGTTTGAATGGACTTCAGAAGAGTCATCGGTGTACCAAGGCATTAGGAAAAGCCGATGTGACCTTTGGATGCTTTAAGAGGACCAACAGGTGAGTAAGGGAAGAACAGTTGGGTTATCATATACAAATAACCCCTATGCTTTCATCCTGTCATTGATAAAAATATTAGACAACCAGGGGCGACAAGTACAAGTCCTTAGAGCATTTCACTGGAAAGCTCCTTCCACACTAATATTGAGCCATTCAGAATTAGTCCTGCCATTCAAACTAGTCTGTGCCCATCTGATTGGACTACCGTTTAATCTGTATCTCTCCATCTTTGCCCATAAGAATAGCTGTTTGGGGACGGCTAGGTGGCACAGTGAATAGAGCACCAGCCCTGAAGTCAGGAGGACCTGAATTCAAATCTGATCTCAGACACTTAACACTTCCTAGCTGTGTGACCCTGGGTAAGTCACTTAACCCCAATTGCCTCAGCAAAAAAAAAAAAAAGAAGAAGAAGAATAGAAGAATAGCTGTCTCCTGGCTTGGCTTCCCCTGAATCTTTTTGGCTCAATATTTCTGAAATCTTTGCAATTTGCTTTTCTGAAATCTGGGGTACATGTCAGGCTGTGCCCAGATTTTCTCTCCTTCTCTATCACAGACTCCCCAAGTTATCCTTTGTTTCCATCCTAGCCATCAGTGAGAATCAGCTTCAGAATGAAATTTCTACTTGTTGCCTCCCCCAGTTCTCAAAGGATGGAATTACCCATGAAGGCAAATGAAAAAAAACAATTCTTAATCTGGCATAATGAACAGGACAGAAGGCCGGGAGTCAGGAAGATCGAAATTTGACCATGGATGAAAAGCTCTCTCAGCCTGTCTCCTCATCTATAAGACAGGGTTGGTCATTTATTTCACAGGGTTAGTATGAAGATCAATACATAAAGAACTTTGGAAAATGTAAAGGGTTGTGTATCCGCAGGAACTAGCTAGGAAAGTCCCTCTAAGGCGGACCTGTCCCACTTCTCTCCTCTGGAGAGTGGGAATCATCCCTGTCCCGTCTCCCTCCCAGGGTTGTTGTAAGGGAAGAACTTTGGGAGCCAGAGGATGAGAATTATGATTTGGAACGTCTCCCAGGGGTATGTGGGAACTTGGCTGGCTCTGTCTTGAACTGCAGCCAGCGGTGGCAAGGACACTTCCCCGATCAGTACTCCATGTCCTGGAAGCACAAGTTCCAAGTGTGGAGTTAGCATTTTGCTGTCTGTGCTCTGACAAGGTGGCCAAGGAGTGGCCGTGTACCCCAGTGTCTGCACCCACAAACATGCCCACGGTGCTTACATGCACCACAGCATGGCCCATGTGCAGGGAGGATGCTCCATGTGGCGGGTAGAACAGAGGGGGGGGTCATCACATTATCTATCACTCCTTGCCCACGTGTTTCTTAAAATATCTTGCCTGGAGAATGTAAAAATAGCCAGGCCAGAGACGCGTGGAAAGGCTCGGAAGCTCTAATGGCAGGGGGCTTGTCACCTGCATGGTCCCCAATATTCTGACCTTCTGAGGAGAGGAGGCTCAGGAGTAGGAAATGTCTGCAGATCAACTCCCAATTCTAGCAGCCTTTTAAAGTTTACCACACTCACTGCCCTCCCAAAGGGCAGGGGCAGCCTGATATGGGCTTGGAGGCAGCAAGCACAAAGGTCAATCAAGCAGTCAGCGTTTATGAAGTGCCTACTAAGTGCCAGGTACTCTGCCTAAGTGTGGCTTCAGTCCAAATCCCCATCACTGACTGTGGGACATTGGGTGAGTCTCCATAAATCCCTGGCAGCTTGTCCAGGTCCCATATTGGCTGGGCATTCTTTACCATTATTCTGGGAGAGAAGGAGGGAAGGGCAGGGATTCCCAATCCCTTCCCTGACATTTTATATCCATGATAAATTAGAGTTAGGATCTGAACACAGATGTCTCTTCTTCTTCCTTCTCTTCTTCTTCCTTACTCTTCTCATCTTCTTCCTCCTTTTCTTCCTTTCCCTCTTCTTCCTTTTCTCCTCCCCTTCCTTCTCCTCTTCTTCCTCCTTTTTCCTTTTTCTCATTTTCCTCCCCCTTTCCCCTTTTCCTCTTCTTTTTTTCTCTTTCTTTTCCTCCTCCTCCTTTTTCCTTTTTCTCCTTTTCTTTCTCTTCTTCCTCTTTTTCTTCCCCTCTTCTTTTTCTTCCTCTTTCTCTTTCACCTCCTTCTCCTCTTCTTCCTCTTTCTTTTCCTCCTCCTTATTTAATGTTCCTCCTTCTCTATCTCCAAGTCCTTACACAACCTTGCAACTCAGCTGAGTATCAGAGCAGAGACCACATTGACCTCAGTCCAAACAGGAAATCAGGAGGTTATTATTTGTACTGTGACCCAGGGACAATGAACGAAGGTCTTCTTGGAAGTTGGCCTTTGTGGATGCCCACTGGCATCTCCCAGTCTCTCTCTTCCAGTCACTCATAGGAAGGGGAATCACTTTCTAGGGAGAAAGGATGGGTAGTATTAGATTCTGGAAAGCCTTGAATGTCAGGAAAAGGATTTTTAAACTTGAATTGAGAAGAAATCAGAAGGCACTAGAGCTCCTTGGACATAGACGTGACACAGTGCAGTGTAGACTGAAGAGAGCTTACTCTGGTAGTGGCAAGAAAGAGAGTGGAGGGAAGCAGCCATCTCTCTCCACTGCCAAGTCCTCCTTGCAGGATTATTGTATGTGGGTCCCTCTTCTGAGCTAATGATTGAGCTTAAGAAGGAAAGGGATACACCCCTTCCTGATGCAACATTCCAAGACAAGTGATCAAGATGGGATGCTCAGGGTAATTGGAGTAATCGATAAATAAGCATTTATTAAGCACCTACTACAAGCCAGTGCTAGGTTATGGAAACAGATTCAAAAAGGGAACAGCTAGTAACTGAGGCAGTGCTGGAGGCCATCTTCCTGACCTCCAGTGCAGAGCTCCAGCTACAAAACTCACAGGGTTAGGCTTTCCTTTCTGATTCTGCTGTCTTAAAAAACATTCAACTTTATGTCTCCATTGTTCAGTTACTATTATCTTTAATCCTCTTAATAGCCCTTTGTTTAACTGGGGAAGGGATAATGTGCCCATTTCACTTATTAGGAAAGTGAAGGAAAATGTCTTATCCAAAGCCCTCCAGCTAGTTTGAGATGGATCTAAAACCCAGGGTTTTTAACTTCTTTCCCAAAGTTCTCCCTTCAATCCTATGGTGTCTCTCTAGGAAGTACACTTACCCTCTCCTTGCCCTACTCCATGGGATTCCCTTTTCAGATACCTCCAGTCATTCTTTTCCTCCCATAATTCCTGCTCTTGAATATGCTTTCAATGCTTCCCCTCCAGGATTGTTGGGTTGTGGGCTGGTTCTTCCAGAATCTCAAGCTTGAGCTCTCTTGGAGAAAAAAGGATTCAAGGCAGACCCTTGTACTTAGAGTCGCCTGGAGCACCTAACAAGGTCTTGCTACGATCCTATATTCTATCAGTAAATCAGGCAGCATGCATTTATTAAGCACTCACTCTATGCAAGGCATCACAAATGCATAGAAAGGCAAATTCCAAAAGGCCTCTGTTTTCAGGGAGTTTTCTCTATAATGGGGGAGACTACAGGTGAACAATTGTGTATGTGAGAGATACAGAAAGTGTAAAGGTCTGGGGGGAAGTCATGGGTTGAATGTGTCTCAGGAGGTAATCCCATTGAGATAGCACTAGAAATGGCTGGCCTCTTGTAGAGGCTGGGATGTGCCACAGGGGGAATGTGAACCCAGGCATTCCTGGTTCCACTCTAGCCACTAAGCCACACTGCCTCTATAATAATACTTTCTATCCCAAGTGAGTGTTGGTGGTTTATATATATATATATACACACTCTGTTCCCACCCTGGACCAGGTGGGAAAGGATTTGTGTCTACACCCAGGCTTGTGACTTGGCTCCTAATCTTAAGGAGTCAGTTGCAGGGGAAGAGAACTGCTAGTAGCCAGGCTCAGGTTTCGGACCTGGCCCAGCTTCCCAGGCACTTGAGCAGGCAAAATTAGCCTGCTCTCACCATCCCTGGAATATTCCTCACTCCCCCACTTTGCAGGAAGTGCAGCAGTTTTCAACAGGCAGAACCGGTCATCTGGTTCCCATCTGGAGAGACACTCTTGGGCACACCTGAACCGAGCCCCTTTGGAGGGACCATGGAACATGGGGATTCAGCTGAAGGGTCATCCTTGGAATCTCAGCATGGAAAATCCCCCCCAGAATCTGCTTGGTCATGGGTAAGTTACTGCTGTGCCTGTTCCCATGGGGGCCGGCCAACCAGGCAGGACTCTGTCCTCCTTCTCCACTGGAAGTCACTGACCAGTCTCGATAGGGAGCATGGGCATTATAACTTGGAGAAGGAGGGGTAAGGATCCTTCTTTGGGTCAGAGAGCATATAACTGATCCTGATGCAGTCAAAGAAAGTGAGAGTCCCTGGAGGTACAAGGCAGAGCAAAAAGACCCTAGATTTGGAGGCTGGGAGGCTTCAGATGGTCAGAGCTGGAGGTGGAAGAAGCCCCAGGATTACCTAATCCATATCCTTTGTTTTTACAAAGCAGGAAGCTGAGGCTCAGAGGGGAGCCTTGCTCAGCTCCAAACCTGTTGACCTGGCTCCCAATCTTAGTAGATTCACTTAGAATGGGTTCTGTTCTAAAGTCCTTCTTAGCTCCCACTTCCTTGTTCTCAGATTCCCTCCCATTCTCTGAAAGTCTGTTCTAAGGCTCCTCCACCTCCACTGGATCGTCTCACCATCTATAAAAACGAAAGGATTGGACTCTCTGAGGTCCCTGCCAGCCCTAAAACATATCTTGTGATCCATCCACCTCTGCCTTTAACAGACATCCTCTGCTCCACGAGACCCGTCCGGCTCAAACAGTCTCTGCATTCTGTTCTAAGATCTCTTCCGGCTCTGACGTTCTGTGGTCCTGCCATAAAGCCTCTGCTTGCTACCCAAGGGTAGGCTCCGGAGAAAGTTAGTGGAGCTGAGATTTGAGCTCAGGTCTTTTGGTCCCTAATAGAAACTCCTTGAGGGCAAGTCTGCGGTAGTTTTGTCTTTGTATCCATGACACTTTGCACAGGGCCAACCCCTCAATAAATACTTATTGATGGATCCCCAAACCAAAACCAGCGTTCTTTCTCCTTCACCTTCTGGCTCTCTCAGATCCCTTCTAGTTCTGGGATCTATATGTATGAGAATTCAAAGCAGTGAACCTTGATTAAGCACCTACTATTTCCAGAACACTGGGGAGAAGCTTTGACCATGACAGAGGCTTTTGTTTGTCTGTGGACAAATGTATAATAACTATATGTGTGATATCATGATGAGGCCATCACCGATATGCCAAGAGTTGGAGACAAGAGTTGTATGGGGAGATTGGGAGAGGCTTTATGGCACAAGCACCCTTGGGATTGGATTCTAAATGTTGGGTGGAATGAGTCTGGTGTTCTAGCTCTGTGTCCTTGGCGCTCCATTTCCTCTCTCCCTTGTCCTTTGGCACCTCCATGGCAAAGTTCTTAGCTAATCCTGTCCAAGGTGCTATAGTTCCTCACTCTGAGATCACTTCCTATCACTACCATTTTATTTTGTGAAACTCATCATTATTTCAGGTTTGCTCCCTATCTGACTGTAAGATCCTTGAGGGCAGGGTTGTTTTTGTCTTTTTTGTCTTCCCAAGCTGAGCACAGCATCTTAGATATAGTCTTATATACCCATAGTCACATATAGCATTGAATGGAGATGTTTTTTGAGGATGAGTGAGTGGAGGTAGTTGTTGGCCAATTGCCAGAGGAAAACTCCTATCTTCCAATGAGTTTTTGTGCCTACTGGGGAGTGTGATCTTTGATTCTCAGGGCCTCTCTTAAGATGAGATTCTGTGACCTTCCCAAAACCAGAGCTTTTCCTGCACTAGATAGAACACACAGAATGTTTGCTGAGTGAGTTTGCCACTAGAGTACCTGCCCCAAAGGGTGATGGAGAGATGATTCATTGTCTTATAGAAAGCTCTAGGCCAACATCTTGTGTCCTGTGACAGAATTGAGCCTCCAAGAAGCTTCATTGCTGCATCCCAACATCCTCCTCAGATCCTTAGAGAAGCCAGGGGCCTTGGGGTGCAGTTTGTCTGAGGGATACCTGTGATTCACACCTACTTTTCTTCTAAGATGCTTTAAAACCAATCAAGGGGAAAGAATAATCAGAAAGCCAATGGAATGGGAGTGGAGGAGGGGGCTGAAGCACTTTCAAATCCTTCATTCCTGCCAAGCATTTTCTGACTGGAACATGAATATTAATTGTCATTGATCTGTCTCCATGGCCAGCAGCCACCTTCCCATATGGGAATAGATGGACCAGAAGGAGAAGGAGTGCTTTTACAGCACTCAGTATTTAAGTCATGGAGGGTAAATGTGAAAAGGGAAAAGGGAGGCTGATGTGAAAGGCAGTAGGTAGAGTTGGAACAACCCTGACCTTGGAGCTGGAAAAAGGCTGG
>JAJPUD010005036.1:146339-173492 GCA_023553655.1 Myrmecobius fasciatus | reverse complement strand
TGGAAGAACAAAAGGTCAAGGATTTCAAGGGGATTAATGAAAAAAAAGGCAGATGAAGGTGGCCTTGCTGTACCAGATCTAAAACTATATTATAAAGCAGCGGTCCTCAAAACCGCTGAGAAAATTGGAAACTAGTGTGGAAGAAATTAGGGCTTGACCCATACCTAACACCACATACCAAGATAAGATCTAAATGGGTTCATGATCTAGATATAAAGAGGGATTTTGTAAGCAAGTTAGAGGAACGTAATATAGTTTATCTCTCAGACCTGTGGAGATGGAATAAATTTATGTCCAAAGAAGACCTGGAACTCCTAATTGAACACCAGATGGATAATTTTGATTATATTAAGTTAAAAAGTTTCTGTACAAACAAAACAAATACAGACAAGATTAGGAGGGAAACATCAAATTGGAAAATCATCTTTACATTTAATGGTTCTGATAAAGGCCTCATTTCTAAAATATATAGAGAATTGTCTCATATATATAAGAATTCAAGCCACCCTTCAATAGATAAGTGGTCAAGAGATATGAACAGACAATTTTGAGATGATGAAATTAAAACCATCTCTAGTCATATGAAAAGTTGCTCCAAATCACTATTGATGAGATAAATGCAAATTAAGACAACTCTGAGGTACCACTACACACTTGTCAAATTGGCTAAAATGACAGGAAAAGATAACGATGAATGTTGCAGGGGATGTGGGAAAACTGGGACACATACATTGTTGGTGGAACTGTGAACGGATCCAACCATTCTGGAGAGCAATTTGGAGCTATGCTCAAAAAGTTGTCAAACTGTGCATGCCCTTTGACCCAGCGGTGTTTCTGCTGGGCCTATATCCCAAAGAGATCTTAGAGGAGGGAAAGGGACCCACATGTGCAAGAATGTTTGTGGCAGCCCTTTTTGTAGTGGCTAGAAACTGGAAACTGAAGGGATGCCCATCAATTGGAGAGTGGCTGAATAAATTATGGTATATGAATGTTATGGAATATTATTGCTCTGTAAGAAACGACCAGCAGGACGGTTTCAGAGAGGCCTGGAGGGACTTGCATGAACTGATGCTGAGTGAAACGAGCAGAACCAAGAGATCATTATACACAGCAACAACAATATTACATGATGATCAATTCTTTTTTTTTTTCTGTTTTTCTGTTCTATTTATTGCAATATGCAAGGAGTTGCAGGGTTCATTACTGTTTCTTATTTAAAATTTTGTACTAGTTGGATGCAGTTAAGTGTTTTTTTTTAATTTTATTTTTTAAATTTTATTTGCATAACATATGTGTGGGTAATTCTTCAACAATAGCCCTTACATAGCTTTCCGTTACAAATTTTTCCCCCAACTCCCCACCCCTCCCCTAGATGGCAGGATATCCACTACATGTTAATTATGTTAAAATATTGATAAATCAAATATATGTATACATATTTCCAAACTTGTCATTGTTGTGCAAGAAAAATCTTGTCTACACAAACGATATATCAGATAAAGGAAACACAATGTAAGCAAACACATGATGATCAATTCTGATGGACATGGCTCTCTGCAACAAAGAATTGTCTCAAACTAGTTCCAATTGTTCACTGAAGAAAACCATATACACCCATAGAGAGGGATATGAAATATGTTCCACAACGTAACATTTTCATGATCTCTATTGACATTTGCTTGCATTGTGTTGCCTTTCTCTGATTCTTTTTTTTTTTTCTTGTAGACAGGATTTTTCTTGCATAACTTCTCAAGCATTTCAACATTATTAACATGTAGTGGACTTCCTGCCATCTAGGAGAGGGGAGGGGACTGGGGGTAAAATTTGTATTGCAAAGCTTTGTAAAGATCAATGCTGGGGAACTACCCGTACATATGTTATACAAATAAAAAGCTTTAATAAAAAAAATTGATGTAAAAAATTTAAATAAAACATTAGCAAAGAGATTACAGCAATTTTTCAGCAGAATAATATGCTATGACAAAGTGGGATTTATAAATTGAGGGCTGATTCAATATCAGGAAAACTATTACCATAATCAACAATATCAATAATAAAATCAACAGAAATTACATTATAATGTCAATAAATGCAGAAAAAGCTTTTGACAAAATACAGAAAAACACAGTAAAGCCTATAGTTAGCATTATTTGTAATGGAGAGAAGCTGGATGCATTCCCAGTAAGATCAGAGATGAAACAAAGATGCCCATTATCACCACTACTATTCAACATTATAATAGAAATGTTGGCTTTAGCAATAAAAAAGAAAAATAAATTAAAGGAATTAGAATAGGCAATTAGGAAATAAAACTATCACTTTTTGCAGATGATATGATGATATGCTTAGAAAATCCTAGAAAATCATACAAAAACCTACTGGAAACAATTCATAGATTTAGCAAAGTTGCAGGATACAAAATAAACCCACACAAATCATTAGTATTTCTATATATTACTGACAAATCCCACCAAGAAGAGATAGAAAGAGAAATTCCATTTAAAATTACTGTAGACAAAAGAAAATATTTGAGTGTCTACCTGCCAAGACAAACCCAAGAACTATATGAACACAATCATAAAACACGTCACATAAATAAAATTATATCTAAACAATTGGAAAAATATTTATTGTTCTTGGCAAGGCTGAGCTAATATAAAAAAATGATAATTCTACCTAAATTGATCTACTTGTTCAGTGCCTACCAATCAAACTGCAAAACATTATTTTATAGAACTAGAAAAAAATAGCAAAATTGATCTGGATCAAAAATATCAAGGGAATTAATGAAAAAAAATTACAAATGTGGTGGCTTAGCAGTACCAAACCTAAAACTATATTATAAAGCAGCAATAATCAAAACCATTTGGTACTAGCTGGGAAATAGAATGGTGGATCAATGGAATAGATTAGATACACATGACACAATAATCAAGGCCTATAGCAATCTAGTATTTGATAAACCTCTAAATTCTAGTTCTGGAATAAGAATTTACTATTTGACAAAAATTGGTGGGGAAAGTTGTTCTGTGATAAAGAAAGCTATATACACCCAGAGAGAGGCCTTTGGGATCTGAGTCTGGACACAACATAGTATTTTCACACTCTCTACTGATGCTTGCTTACATTATATTTTCCTTCTCAGGTTTGTTTTTTTTTTCTTGTACAGAAGATAACTGTATAAAAATATATGCATATTTGAGCTGTCAAATATTTTAACATAATTAACATATATTACACTTCCTGCCATCTAGGGGAGGGGATGGGGGTCGGAAGGGAAAATTTATAACCAAAAGCTTTGCAAGAGTCAATGTTGAAAAATTACCTATGCATATGTTTTGCAAATAAAAAGCTTTATTAAAAAATTGGTGGGAAAACTGAAAAATAATACACCAGAAACTCATCATAGACCTACAACTCACACCTCATACCAAAATAAGGTCAAAATGGATACAGCATTTCAGCATAAAGGATGATACCATAAACAAATTAAAAGAACGAGGAATAATTTACCTCAGATCCTTGGAGAAGGGAGAAATTTATGACCAAAGAACAATTAGAAAACATTATGAAAGGCAAAATGGACAACTTTGATTACATTAAATCAAAAAGGTTTTGCACAAAACCAACAGAAACAATATTAAAAGGGAAGTACAAAGCTGGGGGAAAATCTTTATAGCCAGTATTTCTGATAAAGATCTCATTTCTAAAACATGTAAAGAACTGTGCCAAATTTATAAGAATACAAGTCATCCTCCAATTGAAAAATAGTCAAAGGATATGAACAGTTAATTTTCAGATTATGAAATTAAAGCTATCTATGGTCATATGAAAAAATGCTCTAAATCACTATTGATTAGAGAAATGGAAATTAAAAGAATTCTGAAGTACCACCTCAAACCTCTCAGATTGGCTAAAATGACAGGAAAAGATAATGATAAATGTTGGAGGGAATCTGGGAAAACTGAGACATTAATGCATTGTTGGTGAAGTTGTGAAATGGTCCAACCATTCTGGAGAGCAATCTGGAACTATGCCTAAAGGGCTATAAAACTGTGTATATCCTTTGACCTCTCAATGCCATTACTGGGTCTATATCCCAAGGAAATCATAAAGGAGGGAAAAGAACCCATATGTGTAAAAATGTTTGTAGCAGCTCTTTTTGTGGTAGCAAAGAATTGGAAAAGGAGTGGATGCCCATCAGTTGGGGAATGACTGAACAAGTTGTGGTACATGAAGATAATGGAATATAACTCTATAAAAAATGATGAACAAGGTGATTTTAGAAAGGGCTGAAAAGATTTACATGAAGTGATGCTGAGTGAAACAAGAAGAAACAGGAATACATTGTACAATAACAGCAAAAATGTATGATGATCAACTCTGAAAGGCTTGGTTCTTTTCAGTAGTTCCATGATCCAATGCAATCCCAATAGATTTTGAATAGAAAATGTCATCTGCATCCAGAAAAAGATCTAAGGAGACCGAATATGTATATCAACATGCTATGTTCATTTTTCTTTCCTGTTTTTTTTTCTCTCTCCCATGGTTTTTCCCTTTTGCTTTGATTTTTCTCTCCCACCATGATTCATAAAACAATGTGTATTAAAAATACTTAAACAATAAAAAAGAAAAAGAATAAAGCTGATAGAAAGGGATGGGCTTAAGGGTACATGAAAATCAATTGACTTTGGCAAAAAGCTACCTCAGTTGTGGAGGAATAAATGAGGCAAAAGTGGAATGGGGGTGAGGAGGATAATGTTAAAGGGGTCTGAGAGGAGAGAAAAGAAGATGCATAGTTAACTGCCTCATTTTTTTCAGTAAAGAAAGAAGCAAGGATTGGGTGAATCTTACTCTCATCAGATTTGGCTCTAAGAGAGAATATCAGACATATTTGGTTTCACAGAGAAACTTGTCTCACCTTATAGGAAAGTGGGAGGAAAAGGGGAAAAAGAAAGGGAAAGACTAATAGAATGGAAAACAGAAGTATTGGAGGAAATGTGTAAAAAGGGGGGAGGGGCTCTAAAGGGGAAGGATTGTTTGAGGGAGGTGGTCATCAAAAGCAAAATACTGGAGAGGAGGGAAGGAAAGGAAAGGAAAGAGAAAAGCATAAGTTAGAGTAAATAAGATGACAGGAAATACAGAATGTGAATGGGATGAATTTCCCCATAAAATGGAAGTGGATAGCAGACTGGATTAAAAGCCAGAATCCTTCAATGTTGTTTACAAGAAACACATTTAAAACATAGTGATACATACAGAATGAAGGTAAAGGGCTGGAGGAGAATCTATTATGCTTCAGGTGAACAAAAAAAATAGGGGTAGCAATCCTGATCTCAGATTAAGTAAAAGCAAAGATAGATCTAATTAAAAGAGATAAGGAAACTATCTTTTACTAAAAAGTACCATAGATAATGAAGCAATATCAATATTAAACATATATATATAATATATATATATACATGTATATATATATATATATATATATATATATATATATATATATATATATACACACCAAGTGGTATAGCATCCAAATTCCTAGAGGAGAAGTTAAGAGAGATGTAAGAAGAAATAGACAATAAAACTATACTAGTGGGGGATCTCAACCTTGATCTCTCAGAACTAGATAAATTGAACCACAAAATAACAAATAAGTTAAAGGAGGTAAACAGAAAGTATGACAGATCTTTGGTGAAAATTGAATGGAGACAGAAAGGAGTTTATTTTTTTCTCAGAGGTTCATGGAACTTATACAAAAATTGACCATGTGTTAGGGCATAAAAACCTCAAAAAGAAAGAAGGACTTGAGGGAGCCTGGAGGGAGGACATTAGGGTTGGGGATACGGTCTTCCACAGGACCCACATTTATGAATTGATATTTGAAATCTGTCCAGTTTGGTAGGAATTAACAAATCTGAGTTGGACATCCAAAATACATTCTGATCTCTACTTTGTGGTGCAGCCTCAGAACAGGACTTTGGTGGAGACATTTACAGGAAATTAAAAAAAATACAATAAAATTCTTATAGCTGTGTGGATTTTTTATTCCCAGCTAAATCTCCCTAAGCTCATCTAATTTCCATTTATTACATGTAGTCCTGCTGCCCACCTATCTATTTGAGAAGAAAGATATTTGAGAGCAGAGATTGACAGAGACTTTTATCATTTATATCCCTGCTGCCTAGCATGATGCCTATTATACAGCAGTTATTTAATTTGTTTATTGATCATTCAAGGAAGTTAAATCCACCATTCTCTGGAGGCTTTCTTATGGTTCTTGTGGATATTATTACTAAACGATGCTAGTTCAATAGTGCCTAAAATCCAAACATCTTATGTAATTTATTTATTTAAGTGGGAAGAATGTTCAATGCCCTTTCAAGGATTTATACTAAGAACCAGAATAATCTTCTTGGTAGAAACCCAATCAGAGAAGCAACAGAAAAATCACAGATTCTTGAGGGGTACCTTGGCCTTGGACCACAAAGGATCAATCACTTCACCGTATGTATCTTTAACAAAACAGCTGAAAAAATTTTCATGTACTAAGTTTACTGGGCCATTACAAACTAAGCAGTCACTTAATTATAAAAATAGAAAAGTTAAAAATACTTCCTGCTTGCATTCTAAAGGGGAATAAACATTAAGGGAGAATGGGGAAAGACTTCTTGAAGAAGGTGGGATTTTAGCTGAGACTTAAAAGGAAAACAGAAAGCAGATCCTCTTTGACTGACCCAGATCATTTGGATCCTCCTATTTAACTCCTCAAAATGGCTGATTTCTCTGCTAGTGGAATGGAAAAATTCCCTGGTTTTGTATAAAATCAGGCCAGGATATGAAAATAGCTTTCTTGGGGGCAGCTAGATGACACAGAGGACAGAGCACCAGCCCTGAAGTTAGGAGACCTGAGTTCAAATCTTGTCTCAGACACTTAACACTTCCTAGTTGTGTGACCCTAGGCAAGTCACTTAACCTCAATTGCCTCAGCAAAAAAAAGAAAAAAAAAAAAGAAAGAAAGAAAACAGCTTTCTTCCATCCTCTCCCCACCAACATTGGTACCATTGCTCCATAACTTTACCTTAAAACTTCCCCTTCTTAGAATGACATTCTGGGAAAGATATTAGGAAGAGAAAAGAGAGTGATGCAAAAGGAAGTACAAATAGCTAATTAGAAGAATGCTTTTTAAAATTAGCCAAATGGAAAGAAGGTAAAAAGATCACCCAGGAAAATAATTCCTTAAAAGTTAGACTTGAGCAAATGGAAGCTAATGACTTTATACGGAATAAAGAAACAATGAAGCAAAACCAAAAAAAAATAAAAAAAAAATAAAACAATGTGAAATATCTTACTGGAAAAACAACTGACCTGGAAAATAGATTCAGAAGAGATAATTTAAAAATTATTGATCTTGAAGGTCATGATTAAAAAAAGAGATTAGAAATCATCTTGCAAGACATTAACAAATTGCCCTAATATTCTAGATCCAGAAGGTAAAATAGAAATTGAAAGAATCCACTGATCACTTCTTGAAAGAGATTCCAAGATAAAAACTCCAAAGAATATTATAGTCAAATTCTGGAACTCCCAGATCAAGGAGAAAATATTTACAAAAATCCAGAAAGAAACAATTCAAACATAATGAAGCTACAGTCAGGATAACACAAGATTTAGCAGATTTTACACAAAAGGGCTTGGAATGTGTTATTATGGAAAGCAAAAGGGCTAGAATTACAACCAAGAATTACCTACTCAGGAAAACTGAGTATAATCCTTCAAGGAAAAAGTAGATATTGAATGAAATAGAGAACTTCCAAACATCCATGATGAAAACACTAAAGCTGAATGGAAAATCTGATTTTCAAATACAGGTTTTAGGAGAAGCATAAGAGTGTAATCAGGAAAGAGAAATCATAAGAGACTTAGATTAATCTGTTTATATTCCTACATGGGAAAATGATACTTGTAACTCATAAGAACTTTCTCATTATTAGGGCAGTTAGGAGAAGTATATATAGACAGAGGACACAAGTATGAGTTGAACATGAAGGGATAACATCTAAAAATAAAATTAAGGGGTGAGAATTTAATGTAGTAGAAGAAAAAGATAGGGAGAAACAGAATGGTGTAAATTATCTGCCATAAAAAAGGGAAGAAAAAGCTTTTACAATGGAAGAGAAGAGGGGGAGAAAAGGAGGGAATAAGTGAAACTTAACTCTCATCAGAATTGGCTCAAAGTAGGAAATAGCACATACACTCAATATGGGTATAAAAATTTATCTTACCCTGAAGGAAAATAGGAGGGGTGGGGATATGAGAAGGGTAGGGTGATAGAAGGAATATCATATTGTAGGAAGTTGTGGTCAGAAGTTAGGAGGACATACAGCTAGCAATATTAATTGTGAAAAAAAATTTTGAGGCAAGTTTCTCTGATGAAGGCCTCATTTCTTAAATACATAGGGAACTGAATCAAATTTATAAAAAAAAAGTAAGAGCCATTGCCCAATTGAAAAATGACCAAAAGTTATGGTTTTCAGAAGAACTGATCAAACTATTTATAGTTATATAAAAGAAGTAGTCTAATTCATTGTTAACTAGAGAAATCCAAATTAAAACAATTCTGAGTATTATCTCATACTTGTTAGATTGGCTAATAAGCCAGAAAAAGAAAACAACAAATGTTGGAAGGAATATGGGAAAAATGAGATGTTGGTGCATTGTTGGTGGGTTTGTGAACTGATTGAACCATTCTGTAGGACATTTTGGAACTGTGCCCAAAGGGCTATTAAATCATATATACCATAAATATATTATAAAATCATATATACCATAAATATCACCACTGGATATGTATTCCAAAAGAGATTAAAAACAAAAAAGAAAAGATCCTAAATGAACAAAAATATTTATAGCAGTTCTTTTCTTGGGACAAGTAATTGGACATTGAAGAGATGCTCATCAATTAGAGAATGGCTGAATAAATTGTGGTATATGATTATGATGGAATACTATTGTTCTATAGGAAAATATGAACAAGGTGCTATCAGAAAAACCTGGAAAGTCCTTCATGAGTTCATGAAAAGTGAAATGTGCTATGTACAAAGTAAAAGTAATGTGAAATGATCAGCTGTGAATGATTTTGCTATTTTCAGTAATAGTGATCCAAGACTACTCAGAAGGACTTATGATGAATAATGTTATCCATATCCAGAAAAAGAATTGGCTGTGTCCGAATACAGATTAAAGCATATTTTTTGAAACTTTATTTTTCTTGAAGATTTTTTTTAGGGGGAACGGGGAGATCTATTTTTTCTTTTTGCAACATAACTTTTGTGAAAATGTTTTACATAACCTCACATGTACCTTCTCAATGGGGGGAAGAAGGGAAAGAATCTGGATCTCAACATTTTAAAAATAGATATTAGAATTTTTTTACATGTAGCTGGGAAAAATAAAATATTAAAGTATATAGGGGCAGCTAGGTGGCACAGTGGATAGAGCACCAGCTTTGAAGTCAGGAGGATCTGAGTTCAAATCTGACCTCAGACACTTAACACTTTCTAGCTATGTGACCCTGAGCAAGTCACTTAACCCCAGTTGCCTCAGCAAATATACATAGAGAGAAATCAAACACAGTAAGCATACATATGTCAATAATACACATGTAACAGCATGAAAGTATACATATCAATGAAACATAATGCAATAGCAAAAGTATATCACAAAACTAATATAGGCATATGTAGCACATGATAAATGTTAGTTACATGGAGCTTCATTACATGTACTTCATAAAAAAGGTATCTATCATCTAGCTATAAGAACAATGGGTTCTTGTTCCTGAAAACTGATATTGATTCCCAGCCAGTCCTAGAATTCTGCTGCCACTCAGTAACAACATTCAACACAAACCTGAATTTTTGATGGTCTAGGCTGACAGTTATTGTCCTCAGACTTGCTAGTTTGCAGCTCCCATTCTAATATAGATGGCCCATCCTGAAACCATTATTTGATGACACAGTGGATGACATTTGCTCCCTATTGGCCTTACCAGCTAAAATTTTTGGCAGGCAATAGGTTACTTCCAGATTCATCCCTCTACTCCTGCCTGAAAAGATGTCCCCTTTAGACCAATATTATAGACTTGACAGGCTACCTTAATCTTTTGGTGGATATCAAGACACAGTATCCTTATCTGGATTATAGATATATGCATACACACATATGTGTGTGTGCATGTATGTGTGTGACTTTACCTCCGAGTCCACCAAAAACTGATGACTTATTCTTCTATTTTAAATTTATTTTTCATATTTTATATGTTTAATATTTTATATGTGTGTGTATATTGTGTCAGTCACTAAATGATGAAGATAAAGAAAAAAAAACTTCATTCTAATAGGATGGACAACAAATATATCAATTGGAACATACCAGATACATACTATCATGTTCTATACCTAGAAGGAAAGTAACCTCAGAGCATCATTATGATGCAACACTCAGGTTATTACAATAGTTCAGGTGAGAGGTGTGGAGGGTCATGAAGTTGTTAGCTATGTGAATGAAGAAAAGTAAATTTATGGGGGAGAAGTGTTGTTGAGGAGAAAATTAAAGATGGGATAACTAAGTAGGTGATATTTAGAGTAAGAAACAGAGAAGCATTGTGGATGACTCTGAGACTGCAAATCTGGGTAATTTGAATAGGGAATTTCAGAAGAGGGAAGAGATTTGGGGACAAAAAATGAGTTCTGTTTTGGACATGTTGACATTAAGTTAAAAATGGGCATCTATTTCAAAATGTCCAACAAATATGTGGGAATTGGGAAGATAATTCAGGAGAGAGATTGAGGCAGGATCAATATACTTGGGAATGGTTTTCATAGAGATGATAATTGGATGTCGTGGAAATTAATGAGGTCCCCAAGTAGGAGCACATAATGCAAAAAAACCAGTAACAGAGGCACGAGGGAGCCATCATCTGGGTCTATGATATGAATAAAGATTCAGCCAGAGACACTAAATAGCAAGCAGGTCACACAAGTCAGTAAAGAAGCCAGAGAAAGCAGAATCATGAAAATTCTGAAAAGAGAGTAGTATCCTGTGGAGGAGAAAGGAATTTGTGACCAAAGAAAAACTAGAGATTGTTGATCACAAAATAGATAATTTTGATTATATTGTTAAAAAGTTTTTGTACAAACAAAACTAATGCAAACAAAATTAGAAGGGAAGCAATAAACTAGGAAAAAAATTTTACATTCAAAGGTTCTGATAAAGGCCTCATTTCTAAAATATATAATTGACTCAAATTTATAAGAGTTCAAGCCATTCTCCAATTGATAAATGATCAAAGGATATGAACAGATAACTTTCAGATGAAGAAATTGAAACTATTTGTAGTCATATGATCACTATTGATCAAAAAATGCACATTAAGACAACTCTGAGGTACCACTACACACCTCTCAGATTGGCTAAGATGACAGGAAAAGATAATGCCGAATATTGGAAGGGACATGGGAAAACTGGGACACTGATACATTGTTGGTGGAACTGTGAATGGATCCAACCATTCTGGAGAACAATTTGGAACTGTGCTCAAAAAGTGATCAAACTGTGCATACCCTTTGACCCAGCAGTGTTTCTATTGGGCTTATATCCCAAAGAGATCTTAAAGGAGAGAAAGGGACCCACATGTGCAAAAATGTTTGTGGCAGCCCTTTTTGTAGTGTCAAGAAGCTGGAAACTGAAAGTATGCCCATCAATTGGAGAATGGCTGAACAAATTATGGTATATGAATGTTATGGAATATTATTGTTCTGTAAGAAACAACCAGCTCAATGATTTCAGAGAGGCCTGGAGAGACTTGCATGAACTGATGCTGACTGAAATCAGCAGAACCAGGAGATCATTATACACAGCAACAAGACTATACGATGATCAATTCTGATGGACATGTTTCTCTTCCACAATGATGTGATTCAAACCAGTTCCTATTGTTCAGCAATGAAAATAGTCATATACATCCAGAGAGAGGCCTGTGGGAACTGAATGTGAACCACAACATAGCATTCTCACTCTTTGTTGTTTGCTTGCATTTTCTTTCTCAGTTTTTTTCTTCCTTCTTGATCTGATTTTTTTTGGTGCAGCAAGATTACTGTATATGTATACATATGTTGGATTTAACATATATTTTAATATATTTAACATGCATTGAACTACCTGCCATCTAGGGGAGGGAGTGGGGGGAAGGAGGAGATAATTTGGAACAGAAGGCTTTGCAAGGGTCAATGTTGAAAAATTACCCATGCATATGTCTTGTAAAGAAATAGCTTTAATTAATAAAATAAAATAAAAAAAAAGAAAAAAGAGAGAAGTATCCTGAAGGAGAAAAAAAGGCAGTCACTCCCAAAAATGCTGCCTGAGAGATCCTGAAGAATGAGCATTAAAAAGACAGACTTCTTTCAGTTTTGCATTTTAGAGGTAATTAATAACTTTGCATTTAAATTAGTAATTGAAATTAGTAACTGAAAGTGGAACAGAGAAGGTAGAGTGCAGAAAGTTTAGAAGAGAGTAAAAGGAGAAAGAATAATGGAGGCATCACTCAGTCAGAAAACATTTAATTGTATACTTTTGGCTAAACTCTGGTTTAAGTTTGGTGGGGGATACAAAGAAAGGCCCAAGCCTGGCCCTAGCCTGGAGTAGCACCCCAGTCTGAGAGGGTGACGCCAGGCAAACAATTCTGTACAAATAAGTGATTGGGAAGAAAAATTGGAAATAACAAAATTGTCCCTTGGGCTTCCAGAAGTGTGAAATAGGGACAGCACATGCAAGAGCACATTGACAAGGGTCCAGCTCTACTCCAAAGGCCAGGTGTCACCGAGTAGATCTCTGATCCCTGTTCTGTTGCTGTCTTTCCCACTCATACTGTTTCCTGATTCCTTCCCCTTTATTCATATGTCCCCTTCTTCAGCTACAGACGATCTTTTTCCTCAGAAAAGCCTTTGCCGCAGGCCAGGTCAGTGCTGTTCCCAGGCTCTCCTCACTGGATTTAATCATTGTGGGGAAAAGAACCCCCTGTTCAGCATTGAGCAAGGGCCCTACCTCAACTGCCAGACTGAAATTAATGACTGGTCACTGCCTCAAAGGAAGGAATTTGTGTCCACATTGTGGCTCAGAAACTTAGCCTTGGGTGTGCTGTACCTGACTCTGGCTGTTTCTAGAATAATGGTTGAGCCATTACCTCCCCTTCAACCCCATAAGGAAGTCACCCCAGCCTTGCCTTTCCATCGGAAGCTGGACACAAAGAGAACCTCGGTGGACCTCAAATTGGTCACTGAATGCAGTGCTTCTCCACTCAGTCTCAAAAACTAGTGACCCTTCCAACTCTTGACTCTTCCCTGGTAAAGAAGCCTTCAGCTCCTGAGAACCTTTCTGAGATTTTCCCCAAGCAGTAGAACCTTTTACCAAGGCTGTGTTATATTCCAACCAAGAATTCATATTTTCATCAATTCCTGACCACAAGGCTGGTCTTTACTGATTCCTGAATCATAAAACAATATTATAGCTAGACCCAAAACATGTCCTGACTACTGGGTCCAGGATATGCGGTGGATGCCAAGGAGCACTGATAAGTCAGGTTCAAACTCTAAAAACCATTGGAAAATAAGACTAGCAGAAATCTTCCAAAACGTAGTTATCATAGATCAAAATCATAGCACCATTTCGTAATGGGGAAAAAAACAGCTCTCCCTGACTCTTAATAACCCAGGTACACCTCCATTCAGATATATCTTTGGTTATTTATTATTTATCTATAAAACTGCCTAAATTGTTTCATCTGCTCTCAAGTGCACTGACCTAACCAACCGCTGTGAGGTAGCTGTTGGAAGAGCATTCAGCCTCTGGGCTCATCACTCAGTAGAAACTAGATTCCTACAGTCCCCAACTGTCACAAGGCAGCTGTTGGTGGAACACTTAGTCTCTGTGCTTGTCACTCAACAGATACAAGATTAATCTCCAGACCTCCTCAACTGACACAGGGGGTCTGTGAGGTAAACATTTAGCCTAAAGGTTTGTCACTCAGGAGATAGATTCATATAAGAATCTTGCTCTAATTTTTTTTTTAATTTCAGGATCAAGCAGATTAAAAATATGCAAGCTGAAATCAAAACACCTTAAAAACTGACCTCTTAGTACTAGGAAAAGGTACAGGAGATAGTGTTCCTCTTTTCTTTCTAGTTCCAAAGTGTGGGATTAAAATGCATGAATCAGCACTTGGAAATGGTACTGAAGGAAGAAGAGGACCCTTGGACATCAACTGATGAAGCCCCTGTGACAAGAGAACTTGCCTTATACAAGCCATCTACCAGAGGTATGTATGTGTAACAATTGCTGGAGTTGGCCATGACTTTCATTGAGAAATGAGGAGCCCATAGTGAAGCCATTAGAAACATTTCTTATTAAGACACTAACATGAGAAATATCTATAGGGCTCTAACAAAAATGAGTGTCTTCCTAGGAGAGAAACAGATAGAAAATGTACTGAAGTGGAAGAGAGTAAGAAAGGAAATTTCTTCTTTTATGACCAATTGGAGATTTCTTCCAGAAAAGCATGAGAAGGTAATCTTTCTTCTATCTTTCCAGTACAGAAAGGCCAGCTGATTGATTGATCCCAAGTGCCTACTATTTGATTTTTGCTTGCTTAAATAAAGTGTTTTGTGAAAAAGAAAGCTCCACATAAATATTGTAGTATTGTATCAATTTTGTATGTAATTGGTTCTTGTCCTTCTTCTTGCTTTGTAACAATTCCTACAAGTCAGCCAAATTTCTCTGAATTGTTCAAAATATTCCAATGGTTCCCTATTACTTTAGGAAGCAAATATAAAATCTCATATAATTTCACCTGGGTGGTCACTGTTACAAGGCAAACCTTTGATACCTCCTACATGAACTCATTACCCTATTATTCCCCATGGCAGTTATTCTAAACTTCTGCTTCCTTCCTCAAACTTGCTTTATATTTTCATGGACAACAGAAGGCCAGTCATTGAGAGTTCCCTTTTTCCCTCTCCCCCATCTCAGATGCTTTCTGCCACTCTCACCCACTTTTTTGCATCATATGAAGAAGTGGTTCCCTTCTCCTGGCCAAGCAAACTTTTTTACATATACAAAGGATCCCTTCCTAGCCCATCTCCTCCAGAGATTTACCTTCTTTATCCTTTCTTTTAGTTTTGCATTTTAAAGGTTACTATTAACTTTGCATTTCAATTAGTAAAATTCAACTGAATGAGGAGGGGAGTTTAGAAGAAAGTGAAAGTGGAGGCAACAATCAATAAACATTTATTAGTTGTCTACTGTGAGTCAAGCTTCATAGTAAGCTCTGAGAGGATACAAAGAAGGGCCCAAGCTGGGCCCTAGCCTGGAGAAGCTCCTAGTCTAAGGGGGTGACTTCATGCAAACAACTCTGTACAAATAAGTGCTTTACAAGAAAAATTGGAAGTAACAAAGTTGTCCTCTGGGCTTCCAGAAAGTAAGGGACAGTACATGCAAGAGAACATTGAAAATCGTCCAGTTCTACTCCAAAGGCTAGGTATCACTGAGTAGGTCTCTGCTCCCTGTCCTGGTACTATCTTTCCCATTCAGACTCCCCTTTGCTCATATCTTCCCTTCTTCCTCCACAGACTTGGTCCCCGTTGCTTCAGAAAAGCCTCTGCCAGCAGCCCAGGTCAGTGCTGTTCCCAGGTCCCCCTCACCGGGTTTTACCATTGTGGGAAAAAGACCCCTCTGCCCAGCATTGAACAGGTGTTCCACTCAACTGAGGCTGAAATTAATCCAAGATCACTGCTTTACACCTGGAACAGGAAGAAACTAGTGCCCTCCTCATGGCTCCAAGACCTGGCCTTGGCTGGGCTGCACCTGACCCTGGAGGTTCCCAGAGTAATGGCTGAGCCATTACCTCCCCTTCAACTCACGGAGCATTAGGAAGCCACCCCAGCCTTGCCTTTTCATCAGAGCCCTTTACACATAAGGAACCTTGGTGGGCTTAAAATCAGTCATTGAATGCATTACTCCTCCAATCAGCCTCAGTGGCCAGCCTGCCTTTCCAACCTTTGATTCCTCCCTGGCAAAGAAGCCTTCAGGTCCTAGGCACCTTCCTGAGATTGTACCCAGGCAAAAGGGCCTTTCAGGCCACCCTAGGCCCCAGGCAGAAATTATAGATCACCAGGCTTCTTTTTCAGGATTCATTAAGGTTAGAGCATACTACCAAGAAGCCACATGCTGCTTACCAGACCAAGGACCTGCCTTTGCCAAGGAGAGTGCTCCTTGGTTCTGCCCAGCTGTGGTCCCTGGGTCCCTGCTCCACTGATTGATAAGCGCAGAGATATCCCAGAAACAAATGCCCAAGCAAATTAAAAACCTCAAAGAATTTTGACATCTTCTTTCATCTGGAGAATTTTGAAAAAAGATAAATTAATTTTTAAAAAAATTTTTAAAGGAATTAATGCTTCTTGTGACATCAAAACTATGTGTCTTATTTTACATGTCATTTTAAAATTTTACATAGAGAGGTCTGTTTTTTTCTTTCCTTTTAAAATAGATATTAATTGGGATTTTTTTTCCTTTAAAATCAACTAGATTGATTCCATTGCTCCCAGAGGCAGTGACTACCCTGAATCTGAGCCTAGAATCTTAGACTGCTGGCAGAGGCTTGGCAAGTTGCCAACCCTGAAACCTCCACGCCAGTTATCAGCTGGGGACCAAATACTTAGCCTCGGGGCTCATCACTCAGAAGATCCTCAACTCAACCCAGAATTCTCCATTTGCCAGAGGGCAACTCTTGGGGGAACACAAAGCCTCGGAGCTCCTCTGATCCCCCAGGATGTGTGAGGCCTGCAAAATCATTTGCTAAGGCAATCACAGGCAATGAGAATCTGAAAGTTAGGTATAATCATCTCCTACTGTTTGAGTTCCATAAGTTGAGAATTTTATATGGCTTGTCAGTGATATTATAAATAGGCCAATTGGCCTGGAAGAAAAAATAGTCCCACCCCCAGTCCTAGGGGAAGAGAGATGAAAAAGTAGAGATCTCACTGGAATGGGTATGGAGATCACGTCTTCCTTCTCTTTCTTCCGAGTGATAGTGTCAAGGATACCTGTGAAAATGTCCCTGGAACATTGTCACAGGTATCATGAATTTGCAAGCTCAAATGTGGGTCTCCCAAGTTAGTGAACAACATTTATTTACATGATAAACAGTGGGCTGAGTTCCAAAAGAATTTAGCAATGAACCAGGAGCAAGCAGGTAAATTCCTAAGGAAAAGTGAGAGAAATCCAGTGCTGAATTCATGTCATTGATATGTTAATTTAATGACTTATACATAAAGCAGGAGTGCTCAAGTTCTTCTTTGAGGGCAAATGTGGTACCCATAGGGCTCCCTGAAAAGAGCTCATGGGAGTGACCTTCCAGAGATGTATTTTTAGGTTTGAAAGGCCACTAGGTCAAAGGGCCGGCATTCAATTTTGTCTTAACTTTGGTCACCTTATTATTGATTCTCCTTAGCTCTCACAACCCCGTTATTAGCAACCAGCAGGTTGGTATCTTGATCAGTGGCATTCTTTTGGCCTTAACCACCTGACCTTGCAGGTAATCTGACCAAGATCACCTAAATACAACACTCCTATATTCAGATAATTTGGAGTCTATTGACATCATCCCCAGGATCTGGCAGCACCAGGCATTTTAGAGTCTCTAATTCCTGGGGTATTCTTGAAAATTGCATTAGCTTACCATTTCTCATAATGGCACCACATCAGAAATCCCCCATCATTTCCTGAGCCAAGGATTAGGGACCCAAATTCATTTGGGGGAAAGGGTGAATGGTCTCATTTTCTGGAGCTACTTCTTAGTTGAAGAATTATAGCGTTGTTCTTGCCTAGCAATGTCCAGATTGAATAGGGGAGATGTGTAACTTAAAGAGGGTGGCAGCAGTTTTCATGGGGTGTTGGGTCTCTGCACCAGGGGGAAGATGGTATACCATTATTCTTCAAGTAGCTGGAAGTTTATGTCCTCAAGCCTAGAAGAAATAAAGCTCACAAGTTGGTTAAAAATGCAGGGACCAAAAATGAACAGGAAAAGATTAATTAAAATTGGAGGAAGTATGGGGGTCAATAGAGCCCTATCCAGAGGAAGACTTGGGGGGAGGGAGATGAGTTTTTGAAGAATGTCTCACATCCATCCAGTCGTTTCTAGGATTAGTACTATAGTGTCGGATGTTCTCCACTGGAGAAAGTGGAAAGTGACAGGGAGAAAGGCAAAGGGGAAGTAAAGGACACAGACAATTTCATTCTTCTTCATACAATAAGTTTCCAGTGTTATGAAGAATCCTGGAAGAGTAGTTTGTGGTCTTCTTTGAGTTTGCAGGAAGAGCCAAGAAGGTCTGGACAAGAAGAGGTAATAGAAGGAGTATATTGGATTCTAGAAACATGAGTCCAGCTGGGAAGGCCTCTGAGGTTAATGGTTAAAATAGCCTCATATAGTCCCTTCCATTTGGTGCCCAGCAGGCCAGGACTTTGAAATTAAATTTCCACATAAGCTTTTTAAGGCTAACAAAAAAGAAAGGTTTTCTGTGCATTGGGAAACAACCATATGGTGATTGGGACTGATTGAAATATCTAGTTGAAATTTAGGGAATATCACAAACTAAATTAAGTACTACTTAATTTTAAAACAACTCTTTAAATTGGTGTATGTATATGTATGTGTGTGTGTTAAAATTGGAAATTGATTATAACTTATATGAGCCTTCTACTCATTTTAGTCATATATTATGTTCTACCTGAAATTGAAGAAATGTCTTGTTTTCTTTCTAAAACAATAAGGAAACTTATTTAAGTGAACAAGAGGAGAAAGCCCAAACCCTCCTGAGAACTCTCAGACTTGGCAAAACTGAGGAAAGAAAAATCCTACCAGTGGCATCTATGAGATTCGTGATCACTGATAATATTCTTTCTGACATTGTAGAACTGAGATTTGGTTTTATCCAGGAACTTGAATTAAAGTATACACTTAAAAACTAAAAGAATGTGGAAAATGTTATTTTATCAGTTTTCTTAACCCTATTTTTTAATATTTTTGAATGCAATTTAGTGAATTGGATATTTGCGCCTTTGCTTTTAAGTACAGAGGAAATTACAGTTAAAACAATTCGGTTTTCATTTATGAACATTGTAAGATTGTTAGTTAAGTGATTTTGAGTTATTTCATAATGATACAATCTAAAATTGATTGAAAAGGAGGGAACAAGTTGAACCCTTGTCTAAATTAGTTCTGCACTGGAGTCTATTCCCCTGCCACATACCCAAAATAGGGGGAAGTGTCAAAAATCACAGCCCATAGCAGCTCTACAGATAGATATGGTGAAAGAGCAGAAACAGCAAGTGCAGCCCCTTCTCAGGGATCTATGTTGATTCCCCTGAATTTGTATACTTGTTTCTTTCATCTTTCGAGAGAAGAGCTTGTTCCGAGTGATGAAATTACTAAAGAAGAAATGAGTTTAGTGAGAATATACAGGCCTGCTAATTATATAGAAGGGATTTCTAAAGTCTAGAATTTACACCAGAAGGAGTTAAAATTGAAAGGAAAAAAGAAAAGAAAAATAAGTGAAAGATGTTTAGTGAAATCTCTTATGTGTGTGAGGACTGGTAAGCTTTGTTACTGTAATGAGACTAATTTATTGTTTAAAGGGATTCTGGGAGTAGTAGTCTTTATGTCCCTTAATAAAGCAACATTTATTTTTAAAACAATTTAGAATTCTTATATTCTCTATCTCTTTAGCTGTTACTATTGATCATCTTCACACAAAGTCATTGTATTATGTTGATCTTAAAATCATTTCCTTAGATATCAAAATAAGCTGTGAATTTTCTGTTATAGATCTATTAATTATTTATGGTATGTGATCCTTGAGAACTGAAGCAGAACTTGTGAGACTTGCTATATGGGATAAAATCTTTTGGGGACTGTAATGGATATGGTTTTGAATTTTGAAATCAGGTATAATTATCCAATGTACCATTAAGAAAGTTAACCCATCATTCAAAAGGAATACTACAAGCTACTCAGAAGGATGTGATTTTGAACAAGTGGAGGTTTATATTTGGGCAGGAACTAAGAGAACAAGCTTAGCTTAAGCTTAAAGTTGGGTCTTTCTGACTCAGTTTCCCACTTTCGTACCTGTGCTTTCCACCTGATTATTCTTGAACCTGACTATGGGGTGGAAATGTTACTGCCTGATTGCTTGCTAACTATTGACACTTACTCAAGTTGAGGATACTTTCTATTAGAATCATGTCTCTGCTTTTTCCTCTTAATACAGAATTTCTATAATTAGAGCAGGTGGTCAGTAGAAAACATGAATTTGATGCATGTATATTAGACCTTGCTGCTTTCAATCTGAAAATCTGTAGTCATTCGGTAAATGAGTATTTGAAAAAGTCATCAGCCTATGCATAATGTCTATATGAAAGAAGGTCCTTAAAAGTTTTACTGTGATATAAAAATTGACTATTGTGGGATCTAATGATTATCTTATTGATAAAAGAAAATTAAATCTGAAACATCTTCAGTGTGGTTTGGAGAAGAGCATTTTAGTGCAATTAGTTTTTCTTCATTTTTCTCACTTGCTTTTTTTTTTTTTTTTGAGTTCTGTAATTGTTTAGATTGGTAGCCATTTAATGTGATTATTTGGGGTAGAAGAAGCTTTTTTTTTTAAACTTCACCATGCTCTCTGAAGGTGAACTCAGGTCTTCCTTATTCCATTAGTAATATCCTAAAGTTGGGTTCTATTTTGCTTGTTGTCTTTTTAATGAGAACTATTAGTGAAAGCATCATTAATTCTGGTTTGAGGAAATGGTGCTTCTAGCTTCACTTAGGCTCTCCCCTCTGACTTGCAACCCCAAACCAAAAGCTCCACCCTCCTGCAAGTGTCCACAGCCAGCAGCATCCCTGCCCCACTGTTTCTGCACTCAGAAGGTATGCTGTTCCTTTCTCAGCCGGGGCTGTGTCTCAGCAACACAGCTGGACTTGGTGTTCCTCATCAGCTGAGGTTCCCTCAGTCTCCTGGCCTCAAACTAAGGAAGCCATTAGTCAAGCTGTCTGAGAGGTGAACATTCCTGTGGTTCAAGCTGAGATTCCAGCCAAACCCAGCTAGCCCCAGGGTTACACACTTGCTCTTTTTGTACAGCTAGCCTGGAGGCATTTGCACTCCATACTGCTTAATGTTTTTGTTTTGTTTTGTTTTGTTTTTTGTTTTTCCTTTTTGCTGAGGTAATTGAGGTTAAATGACTTGCCCAAAGTTACACAGCTAGGAAGTGTTGCATGTCTGAGGCCAGATTTGAACTCAGGATCTCCTGACTTCAGGGCTGGTGCTCTATCCACTGTACCACCTAGCTGCCCCATGCTTAATGTTTTTCATCAGACTTTGACCACAATGCTGGATCAGGAAGGAAGATACTCTACTAAAACTGGAATATCTTCCTTTCCCCCCTCTTTTCTTCCTTCTCTATCCCATTCCTATTAATCTTCACATAATATCCCATTCTGATTAATCTAAACACCCTTTTGAAACCCCCCTTATCCTATTCCATTTCCCCTTATTTCTTTTTTCTTATTTTTTTACATTAAAGCTTTTTATTTTCAAAACATATGCATGGATAATTTTTCAATATTGACACTTGCAAAAACTTGTGTTCCAAGCCCCCCCCTTCTTACAACCCACTCCCCTAGATGGCATGTAATCCAATATATATTAAACATGTTAAAAATATGTTAAATCCAATATATGTATATATATATATATATATATTTATACAATTATCTTGCTGCACAAGAAAAATCAAATCAAAAAGGGAAAAATGAGAAAGAAAACAAAATGCAAGCAAATAACAACAAAAAAGGGAAAATGCTATATTGTGGTCCACACTCAGTTCTCCTACTCCTCTCTCTGGGTGTAGATGGCTCTCTTCTTCACAAAATCATTGGAACTTGCCTCAGTCATCTCAATGTTGGAAAGAGTCACATTCATCAGAATTGATCATCATATAGTATTGCTGTTGTCGTGTATGATTTTCTGCTTCTACTTACTTCACTCCGCATCAGTTCATGCAAGTCACTCCAGGCTTCTCTGAAATCATCCTGCTGATCGTTTCTTATAGAACAATAATATTCCATAACATTCATATAATATAACTGTTCAGCCATTCTCCAATTGATGGGTACCCATACAGCTTCCAGTTTCTTAACATTACAAAATAGGCTGCTACAAACATTTTTGCACATGTTCACCCTCGTTTTCTTTATGGGTGCTATACTCTTCATGGTGTATATATTTGTAGTATTCCCTATTTAGTCTATTCTCCATCTGAGTAGATTTTCATAACTATGAAAAAGACTATGAGTCCTCTTCCCCCCAATGCCTCTGTATCAGTTCTTCCTCTGCACCTCATTTGTATAACATAATTGCTATTATGGATTAGTGATAACCAACAAATGGGAAACACTACCATTAAGGAGGCTTGAGGAAGGCTTCTGCTTAATAGGTAGGATTTATTAAGGCTAACTTTTTTCATTCTGTGATTTTTCATGTTCAAGTTGTGTTTACTTTTGGGAAAATTGTAAATGGTGCGAGATATCATTTGAACTGAATTTTTGTTGCACTCCCTCCCCCTCTCACTTTTCCTAGAGATATTACAGAGTCTACAAAGAGTTTACTCAAAAAACCACCATGGCTTCAACCTTGGAAGTCACACAAACAACAACCCAGTATGTCATTCTATAGGTGTTCAAAGTTCTACAGTTTGGATTTTTAAGATTATATTCTAATCCCATCAATTAACAAATAAGGAGCCTGGACTTCAAGGAGGTAGTCTGACTAGCCTAAAGCAATCATGTATTAAGTATGAAAACTCAGGTCAAAGCCCAGATTATACACTTTCAAATGCTGTGTCTATCCAGTTGTGCCATTGGAAGACAACCACAAGTGATAAGGTCTTGTGCACAGGAAGATTTGGTTGTTGATGAGGCAGTATGACTTGAGACTCCATAGAAAAGTTTGTCAGCTCTCAGAGATCTCCCCAACTCTTAAAGCCTGCAAGTCAAAATATTTTCCATTAGGACCCATTTTTTTCCAATTGGACTTGTCTTACTCCACTATGACCTCCTATTCCTTTACAATGCAAACAGTCCTGGGAATACATTACTCACATTTTAAAAAAAAGCTCTGCCAAATATCTAATTTTGAGAAGAAAATTGGACAGGTGGGTGGGTTGGGGATGACGGGTGGAGTTGAAGACTAGAACAAAAGAATATGGACCACAGAAAACATGGGGCTTATTTTACACTTTTCTTCTAGATGTCTTGGCAACTTTATTTTTATTGTTCAATGACAATTATATTTTTTAATTGAAAGATGCTATAGGAAATTTTCCTATGTTAAGTTCTCTGATTCTGTCTCAAAGTGTTTGTCTCTCTTTCTCTACTCAGCATTCTCTCTCTCTTGCTCCCTCCCCTTCTATCTCAATATTTCTCTTCTGTCCTTCCTCTCTCCCTCCATGTCTCTACCTGCCTTCCAATCTCTTTCTCACCTCTCTCTACTACTTTGCTCCCATCTCCTCTCTCAGAATCACCCCTGTAGGCAAGAGTGTGTTTGTAAATATTGAACAACTGATTCTCCAAAACACAATATTTACTTTTAAGTTGATTCTGCCTTATTTACATGTTCTTCATCCCTTTCTTTTAAACAACAAAATTTGATTTCTTATTTTGTTGATCAATACAGCAACATATCGCTACCATCTAAAAACTATAGTGCCAGAACCTAAACAAAACAAGATCCCCCTCTACTTAGCTGTGAGCAACACAGTCACAAGAAAGCAGATTTCAATGACCAAGTCACACTTCAGTGAGAACAATGTCCCACCAGACCACCACTTTCCCTGGCCAGGTTTCTGAAACACTCCCAACAGGCATGGAGTGCCATGATAGAACTCTGTCTGGACCTGAGGAGACCACAGCTCTGCCATGCTCTCACCACCAGGCCAAAGAACATGATTAGGTACCAGTGTTCAGGACTTGATTCACAAAGAACCAGACCCCTGGGAACCAATCCATCAGAAAGAGACTCCCAGACCATCCTTATGCCAGTACACTAGGGCAGTCACTTTCCCAAGCCAAGTGGTCAAGATACTCTTCCTCCAGACTCAGGCCCCTAAGATCCATGTGAACCTGAAGCTCACAGCATAACTCTTAGTCCTTCTATGTTAAGGAGTGCTGAGACAATGCCAAGTTCTCATTTCTAAGAGAACAAGAACCCTGGGAAATTATGCCAGTGCTGGCACCAGATCACCAGACCATGACTCTCTTGAGTCATGTGGAAGAGCAATATCTTCCCTCCAATCAGACAACCAGGACACAGCTTCATCTGGCCCTAAATATATGGCCCCAATGCTACCCACTGGGTTACTCCTCCACTGAGCACTGACCACTAAGGCATAGATTTTTCCAGGCACCAAAGCCCAGTCCTCAGTTGAACTAGAACTGGAGCACTGGATACTATAAGACTAGAAAGAGACCAGCAAGCTTCAACACCAGAAATCAAGATATTAAGTAAGGCAAGACCTCACATGGGTATTGTCCCTGAGGACCCAAGGTTCCCTGGACCCAACTGCTGAGTAACACCTCTAGAATTTCCAATTCAGATAATCTCTCCATCAGATGTACCTCACTCAGAGAAAATGTCAATGAGACCACACCACCACAGTCACAGCTCCTCTTTCCATGCTTTCACACTTCCTGATGTTCTTCCCTGTTCTGAATAACAATCTGACCTTAAATCAGATTTCTCCACCACTTTTCTGGAAATAGATCCTAAAATATGAATAATCAGGAAGCCAACCCACCAACTACTAAATAGAAAGCTATATCTGAACTTCTATCAGATTCCAGATGTAAGAATGAAGTTTTAACAAGTGGTGATGACCACAAACCTGAAGCTTTACTGACTTCCTGTCTCTGAAGTTGAATCTGAACTTTTACACCTTACTCAACCCAAGCAGGATTGTTGAGTTCCAAGGCATTTACATTGCATCAATCCATACATCATTGAAAGGGGAGAGAATCCTGACATATTCTGATCATGTCATCATTAATTTTATACCTCAGGAGACAACTCAAAACATCTATAAGATGATTCTCCTGGGGAGAATAAAGGAATTCTTCACAGATCGTATGAAAATAAATGTTTTATCTAGCTTGTGCCTCTTGGACCCCAAATGGGTGTCGTCATGTTCATGAAATAACAAAATATCCATGTGGACAGAATTGGTGATCATACCAACAATTGTGTCCAGTTCTGGGAAAGAGATGGCTGTGAAGTTTGCTTGAATGTCCCCAGACATTGACATACTCCCTTTCTGATCCACTTTATTCTTTTAGATCAGTCTTCACACAGTTGTCCACCAATCTTTTTAGCATCTTTCCATCTCCTGTATCTCCTCAGCCTGAAAAGTTAAAATGGTTGGCAATTATTTCCAGTCTCAGAAGACATCCAGTAAAACTAGACTCTAATAGTCAATCAAGAGTAATAATAGGAACTGGGATGAGAAAGAACCAGGAAAATGGTCCTGGACATTTTTCAGGTCTCTGCTAGCGTGATTTCAAAGGACACAAACTGAAATTAAGTTATATTTTTAAAAGAATGTATCCTTCACGTGCAAATTGCATTTCATTTTTAATTTTATATAGAAAAAGACAAATAGGAGAAGATAATTATGGATTTTCTTTTTATTTTTTAAAAATAGATTTTTATTGGGGGTTTTCTTTCTTGGTTTTTATTTATTTATTTTTAAATTACAAAATCAGCTGTATTGATTCAGCCACTCAGCAAAGACATCTCTCCATCCCTGTGCGGTATCTGTTGGAAGAACACTTAGCTTCGGGACTCAGTACTCAGGAGATGCTAGATTCCTTCCCTCCCCAACTGCCATAGGGCAGCTGTTGGGGAATACTTAGCCTCTGAGCTTGTCATTCAACAGTTACTAGATTCTTCCCCAGATCTTCCCCAACTGCCATAGGTCACTTGTTGGGTGAACTCAGCTTCGGGGTTTGTCACTCAGGTGATAATAGATTCATGTAAGATTCCTGCTCTAATTTTTGAAAACTTAACCAGGAATCAAACAGATTAAAAATATGCAAGCTAAAATCAGACTGAAGACCTTGGTGACTAATCTCTTAGAACTAAAAAAGGGTACAGGAAATGGCGTTCCTCTTTTTTTTTCTAGCTTCAAAGTGTGAGATTGAAAAATCCATGAATCAGCTTTGGAGACGGTCCTGAAGTAGGAAGAGGACTCTTGCACATGAACTGATGAAGTCCCTGTGCCAAGAAAACTTGACTTAGATAAGCCATCTACCACAGGTATGCAGAACAATTGTTGGAGCCGGCTGTGATTTTCTTTGAGAAAAGAGGAGCCCATACTGAAGGCATAAGACAAATTCCTTGTTTAAAATTCCTGTGGGGGGGGAATCTGTATATGATTGTGACAAAAGTGAGTGTCTTCTCAGGAGAGACTCGGAGGAACACACAGAAAATGTACTGAAGTGGAGAGAGCAGCAAAAGGAAAGTTCTTCCATACCAAAATATTTTCTGGAGATCTCGATCTCCATGAGAAATAATCTCCCTTTCACTTTTATAATCTAGAACTCAGGGCCAGTTGATGGTTGATACCAAGTGAATACTATTTGATTTTTGTTTACTTAAATAAAGTGCTTTGTGAAACAAATTTCCACATAAATGCTAAATATTATGTCAATATAGTGTGTGATTTGTTCTTATCATTCTGCTTGCTTTGTGATAATTCCTCCAAGTCTGCCAAATTTCTCTGAATTGTTCAAAATTCTCTAGTAGTTCCCTATTCAGGAAGCAAATATAAAATCCTCTGACTTTTAAAGCTTTTTACAACCTATCACAATATATCATCATCTCCTTTGGCTAAACTCTGTATTAAGTATGTGTGTGTGTGTGTGTGTGTGTGTGTGTGTGTGTGTGTGTGTGAGAGAGAGAGAGAGAGAGAGAGAGAGAGAGAGAGAGAGAGAGAGAG
>JAJPUD010005036.1:123414-137544 GCA_023553655.1 Myrmecobius fasciatus | reverse complement strand
AATTTATTGGCATACAGTTGGGCAAAGTAACTCCTGATTATTGCTCTAATTTCCTCTTCATTGGTGGAAAGTTCTCCCTTTTCATTTTTGAGACTAACAATTTGATTTTCCTCTTTCCTTTTTCTAATTAAATTAACTAGAGGTTTATCTATTTTGTTGGTTTTTTCATAAAACCAACTTTTAGTTTTATTTATTAATTCAATAGTTTTTTTACTTTCAATTTTACTAATCTCTCCTTTTATTTTTAGGATTTCAAGTTTGGTATTTGATTGGGGGTTTTTAATTTGTTCTTTCTCTAGCTTTTTTAGTTGCAAGCCCAATTCATTGATTTTCTCTGTCTCTATTTTATGCAAATAAGCATCTAGAGATATAAAATTTCCCCTTATTACCACTTTGGCTGTATCCCACAAATTTTGGTATGTGGTCTCATTATTGTCATTCTCTTGAATGAAATTAGTAATTGTGTCTGTAATTTGCTGTTTCACCCATTCATTCTTTAGAATAAAATTATTTAGTTTCCAATTGGTTTTTGGTCTATTTTCTCCTGGCCTTATATTGCATGTGATTTTTATTCCGTCATGATCTGAAAAAAATGCATTTATTATTTCTGCCTTCCTGCATTTGATTTTGAGGTTTTTGTGTCCTAACACATGGTCAATTTTTGTATAAGTTCCATGGACTGCTGAGAAAAAAGTAAACTCCTTTCTGTCTCCATTTAATTTCCTCCAAAGATCTATCATACCTAACTTTTCTAACATTTTGTTTACCTCCTTAACTTCTTTCTTATTTATTTTGTGGTTTGATTTATCAAGTTCTGAAAGAGGGAGGTTGAGATCCCCCACTATTATAGTTTTGCTGTCTATTTCTTCTTGCATCTCTCTGAACCTTTCCTCTAGGAATTTCCATGCTATACCACTTGGTGCATATATGTTTAGTATTGATATTGCTTCATCATCTATGGTACCCTTTAGGAAGATATAATTTCCTTCTTTGTCTCTTTTAATGAAGTCTATCTTTGCTTTTACTTGGTCTGAGATCAGGATTGCTACCCCTGCTTTTTTTTGTTCACCTGAAGCATAATAGATTCTGCTCCAGCCTTTTACCTTCACCCTGTATGTATCTCTATGTTTTAGATGTGTTTCTTGTATACAACATATTGTTGGATTCTGGTTTTTAATCCACTCTGCTATCTGCTTCTGCTTTAAGGGAGAGTTCATTCCATTCACATTCACAGTTAAAATAACTAATTCTGTATTTCCTGCCATCTTATTTACCCTAGCTTATGCTTTTCTCTTTCTTATCCCCTTTCCCTCCTCCCTACTATTTTACTTTTGAAAACCACTTCCCTCAAACAATCCTTCCCCTTTAGAGTGCCCCCTTCTCCCCCCTTTCTTTCCAGTTTCCTTATAAGTACGTCTATTATTCCCTCTGAGCCAAATCTGATGAGATGGAGATTAACCCAATTCTCATTCCCCTCCCTTTTCTCCCCTCAATCATTATAGGTTTTCTTTGCCTCTAGATGTGATGTAATTTCCCTTTTTACCTCCTTTTCCTCTTCTTCCAGTGTTATCCCTTTTCTACCTCTAATTTCTTTTTCAGTTTATCATATCATAAGATTCATAAAATCACAATAAACATATAATAATAATCATAAAATCACAGTAATCATATAATAATCATAAAATCACAGTAATCATATCATAATCATAATGTAATAATCGATTCATAAAATCAACCCTCATTCTATAAGTATCTATAACATAAATATAGTTCTCAAGAGTTATTTTTTCTTGTTACCTTTTTATGTTTCTCTTGTGTTCTGTGTTTGTAGATCAAATTTTTTGTTCAGTTCTGGTCTTTTCAGTAGAAATAGGTGAAATTCTCCTATATCATTGAATGACCATCTTCTTCCCTGGAAGATAATGCTCATTCTAGCTGGGTAACTTATTCTTGGCTGTAATCCAAGTTCCTTTGCCCTTCGGAATATCTGATTCCAGGACCTTCGATCCTTCAGAGTAGAAGCTGCTAGGTCCTGTGTGATCCTAATTGTAGCTCCCCGATATTTAAATTGTTTCTTTCTGGCTTCTTGTAATATCTTTTCCTTGGTATGATAGTTCTGGAATTTAGCCACGATATTTCTGGGGGACTTAATTTTTGGGTTCCTTTCAGGAGGTGATCGGTGGATTGTTTCAAGTAGTATTTTGCCTTCTGGGTGTAAAATATCAGGGCAGTTTTCTTTTATGATTTCCTGGAATATAGTGTCCAGGTTCTTTTTTTCATCATGGCTTTCAGGAAGCCCTATAATCCTTAGATTGTCTCTCCTAGATCTATTTTCCAGGTCAGTTGTTTTTCCTAGGAGATATTTCATGTTTTTCTCTATCTTTTCATTTTTTTGTTTTTGTTCAACTGATTCTTGAAGTCTTGATGAGTCATTCATTTCCAATTGTTCGATTCTAATTTTTAATGTCTTATTTTCTTCAGTTACTGTTTTTAGTTCCTTTTGCAATTGACCAATTACATTTTTTTGTTCATTGCATTCTTTTTCCATTTTTTCTATTTTATTTTGCAGTGATCTCATTTCGTTTCCCCATGTTTCTTCTAACTCTCTTTTAAGATTTTTTATGCAATCTTCAAAGAAAGCCTTGTGACATGGATACCAATTTATGTCTCTCTTTGGGGCTTTTTCTGGAGTTGCTTTACCTTTAGGGGCCTCAGGATTTGAGGTCTGTTCTTCCCTCTCTCCATAAAAGTTGTCTATGGTGAGAGCTCTTTTTGGTTTTTTATTCATTTTTTTAAAGGTGTGAGGTCTGTTTAGGGCAAAGGTGGGACAGCTGCTTTAATTTGCCCTGGGGCAGTTCTGCTGATTGAGTTATTTCAGGAACTGGGCAGTTCTGCTGATTGAATTATGTCAGGGGCTGGGCAGCTCCGCTGATTGAATTATTTCTGGTGCTGATCAGTCCTGTTGTTTGATTGATTGCTTTAAGGTGCTGTGTAATGGCAGCTAGGTCCGATGCTCATCAGGGGTTCAGTGGTTCACAATCTATCCCCCTCAAAAGGCAGACCCTCCAAACCACCTGCCCACAATCAGGACAAATTGTTCCAAGAGGCTCGCAGAAGACTCCCAGGTGTGTGAAAAGCACAACGCTCCCACTCCTGTTCTGACTCCTGTTCCAGCTCCCTGCTCCAGCTCCCTGCCCCGGTCTCCCTGTGCTGCAGTCTGGGTTCAGTAGGCTACCCCCTGCCCCATTAAAACAGACCTGTTTTGAGGTTCTTCCAGAGTATCTTCTTCTAGAATCGTGTTGTTCTCCAGATATTGTGGATTTTTTTGCTTCAGAATCAGTCTAGAGGCTTCATATGTTGTTGGTTTGAGGGGAGGTTAGAGGAGGTTACAGAGACTCCTGTCTGATCTCCGCCACCATGGCTCCACCCCCGGAAGGAAGCCGTCGCCATAGGATTTGTTAAAAATAGGGTCAAAACAGCAAATTGGTTGCCTGGGTTTAATAATTGACAGGGCAAGTATCTTTCTGTGGGTACAGCAAGTCTAAATATACTAATGTTAGTGATTTTAGAAAATGTTTGTTAGTAATTTTCATAAGCTAGTCTAGGGCCCAGGGTTAGGGTCCAGCATATCATCATCTCCTTTTCCCCACTTTAAGAAAAGAGTCAATGATCTCTTCTTAAGTAATTGTTTTAAACTGGGAGTGTGCTTGAGCTGAGCTTATTTTAGAGATCCTACTCAGATAGGTGATATGCTTGAAGACCCAGAAGCTAGTTGAAGCAGCATCCCCTTAGTGCTGAGTGCCAACTTTCAAGAGCAGTGTCCAGTGTTGGCCATCAGTTGAAAGTGAATTAACTAGAGCTTAGAAGTAGCAAAGCTAAGGCGAATGGGGTTAGGGATGGTAGCATTGTAAATATTTGTTGTCACTTGGGTCGTCAAGGGGACATGTGCCAAAGGGGACATGTGCCAATAGGCATTTGATAGAGAAGATGACAGGCTGGAGAAGTTTCTAATCAGGGGCATTTCTCTTGAAACAGCAAAAGAAAATTTGGAAAAACAATTGACCTGGAAAATAAATCTAGGAGAGACAATCTAAGGAAGATTATTGGACTTCCTAAAAAACAGGCCTTCAGAAACATCAAAGAAAAGTGTCCTCCCCTGACCAAAGAGTTATCCCCCACTGGTGGGGGTTGGCTAGGGAGAGCAGGAGAAAGCACAAACAACAGAACTCTCAATCCTTGGCATGTGTGGTTACAGGGGCAAAGCAAATAGCTTAAGAAGTTTGGGAGAAAGCAAGTGACCTGGAGAGAACATATTCAATTTTTCCACTTTTCAGCAGAGTGAATGAAGACCACCACTTTTAAATTCCTTAGACACCGTTTGTATTTGTGACATGAAGGCTGAGCCATTGTCACTCTGTAAAAAGCTGAGCAGGTCAAAACAAGATAAACAACCAAACTTTGAAATAGCTGTGTGAGGCTTATATGAAAAGTCTATCTGGATAGGTACCCCTCCTTTGAACAGGTTTTCAAACAGAAGTAGCTTGATAGCACTTCAGGACACAAAATGTGCAGCCTGACCAACCCACCTAATGGTTTCTCTTGGCTTGTGATCAGTGAAAATAGGTTTCACAAAAGACTGGAGGGCATTCTTTAAGGTGTAATCTGCTAGGTCCTGGGTAATTGATTGTGGCTTCTCTGTATTTGAATTGTTTCTTTCTCGAAGCTTGGAATATTTTTTCCTTGATCCGATAATTCTGAAATTTAACTTATGATATTCTTTGAAATTTTTATTTTGTGGTCTCTTTCAGGAGGTGATTGGTGAATTCTTTCAATGGCTATTTTACCTTTTCTTTCTAGGACATCAGGGCAGTTTTCCTTGATAATTTCCTGAAAGATGATCTTTTCTTTATCATGTTTCTTACGAAGTCCAATAATCTTCCCTAGATTGTCTCTCCTAGATTTATTTTCCAATTCAATTGTTTTTCCAAATAGGCATTTTACATTTTCTTCTATTTTTTAATTTCTTTTTTGGTTTTGCTTGACTGATTCTTGATGTTTCATTGAGTCATTTACATTTGGTTAGTTCTAATTCTTAGTGAATTATTTTCTTCAGTTTCTTCTTTTGTATTTGGCCAATTGAATTTTTAAATGAGTTGTTTTTTGTTCAAGGATTTTTTTTTCATTTCACAAATTTTCTTTTTCCATTTTTGTCATGTCTATTTTATATGGAGTTATATGCTTTTTCCATTTCATCGGGTTTATTTGTAAGGAGTTATTTGCTTTTTCCATTTCACTAAGTCAATTTTTTAAGGAGTAGTCTTCAGAAAATTTCTGTGTTTTCTTTTCCAGACTTTTTTGTAAAGTTCTCATTTCCTTTCCCAATTTTTATTCTAATTCTCTTTTAAGATCCTGTTTGAATTCTTCCAATAGAGTGTCCTCAGGGTTTGAAATCTGTGCTTCTCTTTCTCCATAAAAACTATGGTCAGATGTTTTTTTGTTGTTTGTTTTTGTTTGTTTTGTTAGGGTTTTTTTTAGGGCTGCTTTTAGGGCAAAGGGGAGATTGTTCAAGTTTCCTCTACAGGCAATAGTGGCTACACTGGGTCAGTGCTGACAAACTTGTGGTGTTGGATGGCTGTGGCCAAATCCCAGGAAATTCTGGGGTTCAAGGGCTCACTATTTGCCTTTTATATTTGTGCTGGATGTCTTAAAGCTAATCTGCTGATCTACTGGCTTGCAATCAGGACAGAGTAGCTGTGGATTCCTCTTATTATACTCCCCAGGACTCTGCGCTGTCTGAGTGCATCTGCCTGTACTCAGCCCATCTCCCTCTATGCCCAATTGAAACAGACCTTTTCTGAAATTCTTCCAAAATATTTTTTGCTGGAAATATGTTATATTCTAAATATTTGTGGGTTCTGTCACTCTAAAACCAGTTCAGATTTAGTGTTGATCTGAGCAAGATCAGGGAGAGAACTCTTTATCTAAAAACGTGTCTCCTCTCCACAATTTTGGCTCTACCCCCTCTGTCCATACATTTTAAAAATAGCTTTTTATTTTTCCAAATACATGAAAAGATAATTTTCAACATTCACTTTAGCAAAACCATGCATTCCAAAATTTTTCTCTTTTCTTTCCCTTCAAGTCCTTCTCAAAGACAGCAAATAATCCAATATAGGTTAAACACGTGCAATTCTTCTAAACATATTTTCATATTTGTCAAACTGTAAGAAAAATCAGATCAAAAGGTGACGGGGAAAAAAGTCAAGAAAATAAACAATAAAAATCCAAACCATATGCTTTGATTCACATTCAGTTTAAATAGTTCTCTCTCTGGATGTGAATGGCTCTTAACATCACAAATTTATTGGAATTGCCTTCTATCACAGCATTGCTGAAAAGAGTCAACTCCATCACAGTTGTTCATCACATACTTTTCTTGTTTCTGTGTATAATGTTCTCTTGATTCTATTCATTTCATTTAGTATCAACACATGCAAGACTTTCCAGGCTTTTCTAAAATCAGCCTGCTCATCATATTTTATAGAACAATAATATTCCACTACATTTTGATTTCTGAATTTTTAACCAAATGGTAAGCTTTATTTGTTCTAAGCTCCAGTACATGAACTTCCAACTGCTTGTAGAATTTGGATACCATCCTCTTCCTAATCCAGAGACACAGAATCCCTTCAAAGCTCCTGTCACCTTCTTTAAATCACACAAAAGGTGACCAATTTTAAGGTCACCAAAGTATGCTAATGCAAAGTCAAGCCTGTGGTGGTTTCCTGATGCTCCTCGGGGTGATGGACAGGCAATGGCTCAGTGATTCCTCTGGGAACAGCTGCAGTCAGGTGGAGCAAAGCCAAGGGCAGATGCTAGAGCTGTAAGGATGGCACAAGAGCATTTAAGCTATTTATACCTTTCATTGGCCATACAAAATTTTTAACTTTTAGAACTCAAGCAGTGGGAGGTGATTTCAGCTCATAATTGCCCGTGGTTGCTTTAACAAATGATTTTGTGTGTCTTATATGTCCTGGGGGTTAGATGAACCCCCAAACCTATGTTTCTCCACACTATGTGTCCTGTAGCAATTGGAGAGGCCTGGGATTGAGCCTAGAATCTCCTGAATTCTGAGGGCCCAAGTTAAATGTTTAATCAACAGCTATCTTGACAGTTGGTATGGAGGTCTCAGTGTCCCAAGAGTTGGCAGCTTGCCTAGCCACTGTTAGCAGTCTGAGATTCCAGGCTCATTCTCAGTGTCCCTGAAAGCAGTGCAATCAGTCTCATTGATTTAAAAAAAGAAAATCCTAATTAAAATCTATTTTAAAAGGAAAAAAATCCAGACTTATCTCCTATGTTCCTCTTTCTTTATATAAAAGTTTTTAAAAAAGCATGCAAAATGGTAGTGAAGTCACAAGAAAATCAAATTCCTTGAAAACTTAAAATCTTAGTTTTTTTTTTAAAGGTTTTTTGGGGAAAAAAAGACAGCATCCAGTGCCTTTTTATTTTTTCATCAAATGAAGCCGTGACCCAAGGACTAAGACTGGGTGGAACCTAGCTAGCACTTTTCCTTGTCAAAGGCAGGCTCTCAGCTTGTAGGAAGGGAGGAAGCTGCTTCTTGATAGAACTTTGCAAGTAATCTTCTTTAAAAATTTTGTAAAAGGATTCAGATGGTCAGCATTTTCTGACTGGGCCCTTTGTGAGGAATTTATAAGAATTTGCCTTTAAAGGTCCTTTTGCTTAGGGACAGTCTCAGGAAAATGCTCAGGTTTGAAGGCTTCTTTTCCAGGGAGGAGTTGTATGTTGGAAAGGCAGGTTGGCTTCTGAGTACTGCATTTGGTGACTGATTTTTAAGGCCACCCAGGTTGAGTTTCTGTCTGGCCTCTGATGAAAGGGCAAGACTGAGATGGCATCCAGATGCTCCTGGGGTTGAAGGGGAGCCTTTAGTCTGGGAACATCCAGGGTCAAGTTCAGCACAGCCAAGGCCAGGTGTTGGAGCCAGAGGCTAGCAAAAACTTCTCCTTGTCACAGGTGTAAGGCTGTGGTCTGGCATTAAGTTCCGGTTTATAATGAAAAGGGATACCTGCTCATTGTTGAACAGGGGTTCTTTTCCCCCCAAAGGTGAAATCCGGTGAGGGGAACCTGAGAACAGGACTGACCTGGCCTGCTGGTAGAGACTTTTCTGAAGCACTAGGAGCAAGTCTGTAGATGAAGAAGGGAACATAGGAGCAAAGGGAAGGAATCAGGAAATAAAAGAGTGTGGGTGAGAAAGACAGCAGCAGAAAAGAGATCAGAGATCTACTCAGACTGACACCTGGCCTTTGAAGTAGAGCTAGACCCCTTTCAATGTGCTCTTACATGTGCCATCCCTCATTTCACACTTATTGGAAGCCCAAGGGACAACTTTGTTACTTCCCATTGTTCCACTTATTTGTACAGAGTTGTTTGCATGCAGTCATTCCCTTAGAATGGGAGTTCCTCCAGCCAAGGACTAGCTTGAGCCTTTCTTTGTATTCCCCCAGTGCTTAGTCCAGAGCTTGACCCACAGTAGATCATAAATGTTTATTAACTGACTGATGCCTTCTCTTATTCTTTCTCCTAAACTCTCTGCACTCTGCCTTCCCCCCAATTTATTCAGATGAGTTTTACTAATTGAAATGTAAAGATTATTATAGGTTCTGATTATTGTGTCATGTGTTTAATCTATTCCACTGATCCACCACTCATTTCATAGCCAGTACCAAATGATTTTGATGACTGCTGCTCTATAATTTTAGGTTTGGTACTGCTAAGCCCCCACCCTTTGTATTTTTTCCCTTAATTCCCTTGATATTCTTGACCATTTTGTTCTTCCAGTTGAATTTTGTTATTTTTTAATAGTTCTATAAAATAATCAGCAGAGGTTCTTCAGTCTTCGTGAACTTAGATCCCCTATTTCCCATACTGCCTGGAATGTGAAAGTTCCTGTGTTTCTTCCTGAGGCTCCTACCAAACCCAACTAGCCCCAGAGCTCCTTGCTTTCTGTATTTGTGGAGCTAACCTGAAGGTGTTTGTACCTCGAAGTGGTAAAACTTCATCCTGGGGTTCTTTCTTCAAGTCTTCTTGGTTTTTCCCAGGAGTATGTATTCCTATTCTAACTCAAATCTTCTTTGCTTTTCACCAGTTGTTTCTCCTGAGGCACACATTTATTCTCTTTTTGGGGGAAATCTGTTGAGTATTTTTTCTAACATACTTCTGTATCTTTCTAGAATCCTCCCCAAACCCCATCATTTCTGTATAAATTTTGTAGGGTACTGTATAACCTTTTTGGTATAAATAAATGTATTGTACCCATCCCCATTATTTTCAGAACAACCAGTCCTCTTCCCCAGTCTTAATTCCTCTTTGTTGCTTCTGGCACCTCATTTGTATTGCATAAGTACACATTTGACCTTTCCATAGGGAGTTTTGCTTTATAGAGCCACTTCATACTCAGCTCTACCAATCTTTCTTTGGACTTCCAATTACTAATATCAGTCTTAGTCATTTGGTTTATATTTCTTTATATAAAAAGTATAAACAATTTGTCCTTGTTTCATCCCTTGAAATTAGGCTTTGATGTCAGCTTATTTGTTAAAATTTTGATTGAGTTCTGGTTTGTTTCAGAAAAAATCCTAAATATTTGACAATACATGGAATATTCCTTTCATTTGTTTACTTGAAATACAGTGCTGTCAGATTACTATGGGTAGTAATACCATAAATGGGTGAGATAATAGGTACAATTCTACCAAGAATGCCTTTAGTGTATTATCTTCCCAGAGCCCCTTACATTCACCATGGTAATCTTTGTTTATCTGATATTATAAGATGAAACTTGGGAATTTTAATTTGTCTTTTCTAATATTGGTGGAGAGAGTACATTCCTTTAAAAAAAATTCCATTCCCATCCTCTTACCACTAACCTATTGGGAAATGACTCTTATGGAATTTTAACAAATGTACAAGAATATCTTGAATATCATATCTTTATCACAAATAATTGCTTCTCTTCCCAATTAAGTATTTCTCCTCTGATTTTAACAGCATTAATTTTATTCACAGAAAGTAGTTTTATGTAATTGATAATGTCTACATTATATCATGTTAATTTCTATGACTTATTTCAAGCAGCTCCTAGTGTGTCAGACATTGTGTGAGGCCATAGGAATGCAAAAAAGGCCAAAGACAGTCATTCCTCTCAAGGAGCTCATTGTAAGGAGGAGAAAACAATTACATACAAAGCTAGATATGTACAAAATGGGTTAGAGATGACAATATAGGACAGGGAAGAGAGGAAATAAAAGGACTTGAGGAAAGGACTACTTTAGTCCACTGTGTTGAGGCTGGTTCAATATTAATTCAATGTTAAAAAGTCAAATCAAAAAAGGGATAAAAATGGATGAAAAGGGAGAAGGAGAGGGAAGAGGAGGACAAGGGGAGAAGGATGAGAAGGGGAAGAGGAGAAGGAGGTGAAGGAGAGGAAGAGAAGGGGCAAAGGAGGAGCAAAGATGGAGAAAAAGGGGAGGAGGAAAAGGGAAGAAAGAGAAGGAAAAAGTAGGAGGAATAACCTTTAGGGCTTTATTGGGCTACTACTCCTTTGGCTGGGAAAATGGGATAGTTAACAAAACCAGAGTTCTTAGCAATAATTTGTTGACACATCATTTGCCTCCCCCATGACCACTTAGTTGAATGGGGAGAAAAAAAAACAGGTATTTTACAAGGGTGAGAATCAATCAATCAATCAACAATCAGTCCATCAGACCATCCTTGTGTTCAAATACTCTCAGGCAGTCACTTTCCTAGGTCAGGTCATTAAGCTATTCTTCCTCCAGACTCAGGACCCCAAGCTCCATGTGAACCTAATGCTCAAAGCACAACTCCTAGTCTTTCCTTTCAGGTTGAGGTTGTACTAGATGTACTACAATGTGAAGCTCTCATTTCTAAGAGCACTAGGACCTTGGGAAATTATGCTAGTATTGGTACCAGATCACCAGGCTATGACTCTCATTGGCCATGTGGAAGAGGCAATTCCTTCCCTCCAATTAGACAACCAGTACACAGCTTCACCTGGCTCTAAACATATCACCCCAGTGTCCCCCAACCCTGATCACTGGGTTATTCCAAGCCTGAGCATTGACCATAAGGCCATGGATATTTCAGACATCAATGCCCAGCCCTCAGATGAACCAGAACTAGATACTGTAACACTAGAAAGAGACTAGCAAGCCTCAATACCAAAAATCAAGATGCTAAGACAAGACCTCAAATGGATATTGCCCCTGAGGACACAAAAGTTTCCTGGGCCCAACTGCTGGCTAACACCTCCATTCCACCCTAGCTCCTGCCACAAGTTGCTCTAGAATTTCCAACTCAGATAATTTCTCCACCAGGTGTACCTCAGTCAGTGAAAATGTCAGTGAGACCACACCACACATCCATTCTTCCAAGCTTCCACACTCCCTGATGTTCTATCCAATTCTGAATAACAATCCAACTTTAAATCAGGCTTCATCACCCCCTTCCTGGAAATAACTCCCATAATTGTGACAAATAACCACAAAACCAACTCTCTAACACCCAAATGTAAGACCATATGTAGACTTCTTTCAGGCTCAAACAGGTGGTGGTGACTTCAAGCCTGAGCTCGATGGACCTCTCACCTCTGAAGCTGAAGCTGAACTTCTACACCTTACCCATCCTAAGCAGAATAGGCAAATTTAAAGGCCTTTTCACTAAATTAAAGCATACGTCATTGAAGGGGGAAAGAGTCCTGCTCTGGACTGATCATGCCATCATTAATTCTATCCCTCAATAGATAATCCAAACACTTAGCCTCAGGGCTCATCACTCAGGAGATACTAGATTTATGTAAAAAGTCCTGCTCTGTATTTTGAAAATTTATATGGGATCAAGCAGATTAAAAATATGCAAATTGAAATCAGACAGAAGATCTTGGAAATTTACACTAGAAAAGAGTACAAGAGATGGAGTTCCAGTTCCTCTTTTCTTTCTATCTTAGCACTAGAAAAGAGTACATGAGATGGAATTTCTTTTTCTATCTTAGTACTAGAAAAGAATACAGGAGATGGAGTTTCTCTTTTCTTTCTATGTTAGCACTAGAAAAGAGTACAGGAGATGGAATTCCTCTTTCTATCTTAGTACTAGAAAAGAATACAAGAGATAGAGTTCCTCTTTCTATCTTAGCACTAGAAAAGAGTTCAGGAGATGGAGTTCCTCTTTTCTTTTTATCTTAGCACTAGAAAAGAGTACAAGAAATGGAGTACCTCTTTCTATCTTAGTACTAGAAAAGAATACAAGAGATAGAGTTCCTCTTTCTATCTTAGCACTAGAAAAGAGTTCAGGAGATGGAGTTTCTCTTTTCTTTCTATCTTAGCACTAGAAAAGAGTACAAGAAATGGAGTTCCATTTTCTATCTTAGCACTAGAAAAGAATACAAGAGATAGAGTTCCTCTTTCTATCTTAGCACTAGAAAAGAGTTCAGGAGATGGAGTTCCTCTTTTCTTTCTATCTCCAATTGTGAGAATGCAATGCATGAATCAGCATTTGGAGATAGTACTGGAGGAAGTATACCCCTGGACATGTGCTAATGAAGTCCCTATGCCAGGACAACTTGCCTGTAGAAGACATCTACCACAGGTATGTGGAACAGTTGTCAGAGCTCGAAATGACTTTCATTGAGAAACAAGGAGCCCATAATGAAGGTGTAAGCAATCTTCCTTGTTTAGACTCTAGTGTGAAAAATACCTATAGGGCTGTGATAAAAAAGTGTTGTTTCCAGCAGAGACTCAGAGGGACAGATAGAAAATGTACTAAAGTGGAGACAGCAACAATAGGAAAGGTTTTTTTTTTAACCAAAATATTTTCTGGATATCTCTACAAGAAAAGCATGCAAAGATTGTCTGTCTTCCTCCTTTTTAGTCCAAAACTCAGAGGCAGTTGATTGTTTGATACTAAGTGATTACTGACATTTTTTTTTGCTTATCTGAAGTGCTTTCTGAAATAGAAAGTTCCACATATAAGTTAGATAGTATATTAATTTAGTATGTGACAATTTCTACAAATCGCCAAATTTCTCTGAATTGTTAAAAGTACTCTAGTGGTTCCATATTCCTTCAGGAGGCAAATATAAAATTCTCTATTTGTTTTTTAAAGCTTTTTTACAACCTGCCCCCACCATCATCTCCTTTTCAAAGCTTCTTAATATTTTCCTTCCCCTGGACATTATGTAGGTTCCAATGGCACTGACTGGCTTTCTGTCCCTTACACTGCACACTCCATTTATCTCTGGACTTTGATCAATGACCTATGCCTGGAATTCTCTCCTTTCTACTGTTTACCTCAAGGCTTGCCTGACTTCCTTCAAGTAGAAGCCCAAATGCCACCTTCTGCTAGAAACCATTATCAAAGCCCTTTCAAACTAATGCCCTCCCCCAGATAATTCCCAAGTTATCTTTGTATAGAATTGCTTAAATTTTGATTCTCCATTGAAATATGAGCTTGTTGAGGGTAGGTACTAATGTTGCCTTTCTGTCTCCATCCCTTAGCCTAGTGCTAAGTGCTAAGGGACATTTATTAACATTTAATATTTAATAAACATTTAATAAAATGCTTGCTGTTTGATTTCTGAGGGTGTGATATCATACCATATAGCACAGCTATTAACAGCCATTGAAGTCTAATGATAAGCATTTGAATTGTTCCCCCAAAAAGCTGTTAGAAAGATTCTTATGAAATGAATATTAACTCTTTATAGGACTTTTCTGACTGGCTATCCTTTTTTTGGAAGAGATCCTTTCCTTGGGAGAGGTACCTAGTTATGCCATAAGGAGACCAAGGATTAGGTACAATTCTACTAATTGGGATTCTGTTTATACTCTCATATACCTCCCAAATTAACCATTTTTGTCTTTACTCTTCTTAGCTTATCTGATTTTGAGATTTGTCTTTCTGTGTACAACAATGTGCAAATAAGCTATATGTTGTGATTAAGAGATTGTTAGTAACTTTGCATTTCCATTAGTAGCATTAACAGGTGAAAACCCAGATAGATTACAGAGAGTTTAGAAAAGAGAGAAAGGAGAAAAATAA
>JAJPUD010005036.1:76854-118414 GCA_023553655.1 Myrmecobius fasciatus | reverse complement strand
TCAGTGCTGTTCCCAGATTCCCCCGACCAGATTTCGCCATTGTGTGAATGAGACCCTCTGTTCAGCATTGAGCAGGTGTCCCCTTTCCACTGCAAAGCTGAACTTAATGCTAGATCACTGCCTTACACCTGTGACAAGAGGGAGCTTTTACCTGTCTCATGGTTTCAACACCTGGCCTTGGCTGTGCTGTACCTGCTCTGGCTGTTTCCAGAATAATGGCTGAACCATTACCTCCCCTTCAACCCCAGGAGCCTCAGGAAGCCATCCCAGCCTTGCCCTTCCATCAGAGACTGGACAGAAAGGGAACTGTGCTGCCCTTAAAATTGGTCACCAAATGCAATGCTTCTCCACTCAGCCTCAGAAGCCAAGCTGCCTTTCCAATTTACAACTCCCTCCTGGCAAGGAATCCTTCAGGTCCTGAGCATCTTCCTGAGATTGTCCCCAGGCAAAAGGACCTTTCAGGGCAGATTCATAGAAATTAGTCAGAAATTGCTGGCCCTCCTGGTTCCTTTTTGCAGAATTTTTAAAGGTTACTTGAAAAGTATTACCAAGAAGCAGCATCCTCCCTTCCTACAAGATGAGGACCTGCCTTTTGCAAGCAGCACTCCTAGCGAGGTTCCACCCAGCCTTGGTCCCTGGATCTCTGCTTCATTTGATGAAAAAATGCAAAGGCACTGGATACTTTTCCCCCCTAAAACTTCAAAACTGTGTGTCTCATTGTACATGTTATTTTAAAATTTTATGTAGAGAAAGAATATAGAAGAAAAGTTTTTTCCCTCTTCAAATAGATTTTAATTGGCATTTTCTTTTTTAAATCAACTGAATTGATTGCCCTGTACCCTGAGGATGAACCTGGAATCTCAGACTGCTAACAGAGGCTTGGCAAGCTGCCAGCTCTTGAGTCCTTGAGATCTCCACACTAGCTGTCATACAGTTGTTGACCAAACATTTAGCCTGGGCCCTCATCATTCAGGTGATTCTAGACTGAATCCCAGACCTCACCAATTGCTACAGGGTAGATATTTCAGGACTCATCTAATCCTTTGCTAAGGCAACCACAGGCAATGATGAGCTAAAAGTTGGGTACCGTCACCTCCCACTGCTTGAGTTCTATAAGGCCAATGAAAGTTATAAATTACCTAAATGCCCAAGTGCCCTTCTTGGCTGTGCTGCACCTGAGTGTGGCTGTTCTCAGAGTAATGACTGAGCCATTATCCCCTTTATCCTGTAATGCTCAGGGAGAAACTGAGGCAGTATCACACATGGAAATTAGGTAATGCTTTATTGATGTTAATTGAGAGTTCAGAATCCATAGCTATGGATCAGGACGGCTGGGACTCATGTCTCAAAGCACGAAGTCCAGGCCAGAGACTGACGCACAGCCATGTCAGCCGACTGAATAAATACAAAGTATTATTCCGCACTTCATTGCTCTGGAACACAAGTTACATGGGAACAGCTGAGCACATCTGGTGTCCAAGGAAACCATAAATTCAGTTCTGGCAGGTAAGGAGTAGGATGCCAGAACTGGGAGAAGACAGAAAGTCTGGGTCATACAGATAAGGGGGATGTCAAGGCTGACCACCTGGAGGTTTCATAACTCCTTTGGAATGTGAGTCCAATTATTTCTGAAGGTCAGGAAGTGGGGATTGCTATTCTGGGACAGAGCAATTAAAGGAGACTGAAACAGCAATTGAGGGAAACTGAGACAGTAAGTGAGGGAGACTGAGACAGGGAAATTGTGGCACAACAATCCCAGGAGCATCAGGAAGCCACATTTAAAAGAGGGTGGCAAGGGCTGCCATGCAGTGCTGGGTCTCTGGCAAGTAGTTGGAAGTTCATGTCCTGAAGCTTAGAAGAAATAAAGCTCACCAGTTTGATTTAAAAATGCAGAGGCCAGAATGTGATAGAATGCTATTGTTCTATAAGAAATGACTATTTGATTTCAGAAAAATCTAGAAAGACTTGCATGAGTTGATAACTAAGTAAAGAAACAAGAGTAAGTGATGAACAACTGTGATGAACTTGTTTCTCTTCAGTAATTCTGTGATCAAAGGTGAGAGAGAACTATGGAAACTAAAGATGAATCAAAGCATTTTAACTTGGCGTTTTTTGTTACCTTTTGATCTCATTTTTCTTGGTGCAGTTTGACAAATATAGAAATATGTTTAGAAGAACTGCCCATGTTTAACCGGTAATGGATTGCTTGATGTATTTGGGTAGGTGAATGTTGAAAATTATCTTTGCATGTATTTGGAAAAATAAAAAGCTACTTTAAAAATTGGGGACAAAACTGAATAGTAAAATAATTAAATTGGGGTGATTATGGGGGTCAATAGGAACAGTAGCCAGAGGAAAACTGAGGGGAAGTGTGTGAATGTCTCATGTGCATCCGGTCTTTTCTAGCATCAGCATTGTAGTGTGGGAGGAAGCAATTAACTTGGAGAGAGAGGAAAGTAACAAGGAAAAAGGCAAAGGAGGAAAATGAGAACACAAACTAGTTCACCCCTCTCCATGCAATACATTCCCAGTGTTGCCAAGAGTCCTGGAAAAAAGTAGTTTCAGAGCTTTTCTGGATTGACATGAATAGTCAGGAATATTGGAGTAGCATGTTGGATTATAAAAATTTGAGTACAGCTAGGGAAGGCCTCAACAGCAAGCAGGTGGGATAGTTAGGTTAACAGCAAGTAGGTGGGATAGTTAAAATGACCTGAAGTGATCCTTTAAATTTTGTGTCCAGTGGGTCCAGCGGGTAAGCAGCTTGAGCCTTTCAAAATTTCAAGTATACTAGGTCCCCCAGATTTACTGGGATGACAGTCTGGGGATGAGCATCTGCTGGTTTGGAGAAATGATCATCCATATTCAGAAGGGGCCTTCTGGGCAAGCTATGAGACAATCTGAACTGAGTTTGCTGTTCTAACAAGGTGCAATACAGACTCTTGAGGAGTTCCTTGGAAGGCTTCTGGAACACCCTAGTGAGGACTCCTTGGAGGGGATGATAATTATAAGTGCCTCAACCACCATTTGGGTTCTTTGTGAAGTGAAGGCTAGACTTCTGTCTCTGAGTAAAGAGATAATCTCTGAGCAAACATGCCAACAAAACCCCTGAGTAATTAAAATCTCATGGATAGGTTCCCCTCCTCTGATCTTTGGGGGTGCTGCAAGAGCATTTGGCTCTTAAGTTGGACTGGGAACACTCACATCATCCTCTAAGTCAAAACTTTATTTTGCCAAAGTGGGAGGTCTAAATAGCCTTGGCATCCACTTAGAAAATGCAGTCAAAAACCAAGAACCAGCCACAGGATGCAGTAAACACAGTCAAAACAGCAACTTTGCTGAGTTCAAGGAACAGATTATGGGGCAGGTATTATTTCTGTGCACCTGGCAAGTCTAAATATACTAATTTTCAACTTGGTTGCCTGGTCCAATGAACAGTTTACATGGTAAAGGCTCCTTCTGTGTTCCCTGCAATCTACAAACATCCTAATGATGATTTTAGAAACATAAGCTCGTCTGGGGCCCAGTCTTTGAGTCTAGCATGTCCTCTACATTGCTCTTCATCTAATGAAAGAAGAAATTACAGAAGAAAAGATCAACAAGCTGGGAGTGGGCTTGGAGCTGAACCTGTCTTACAGGTCCCACTGGTAGTTGAAGCAGGATGCTGCTGAGTCTCAGGACCAGTACCCAATGTTGGCCATCACTTGAAGGTGAATTAGCTAGAGCTTAGAGGAAGCAAATCTTAAGGTGAAAGGCATTAGGGATATTAGTATTATAAATGGCAAAGTGGTTGCTTGGGTGATCAAGGGGATAAGTGCATGTGCCAAAGAGTTTTAAATAGGCATTTGGTACAGAAGATGACAGGCTGAGGGGTCCTCCAATTGGGCATTTCTTCTGATAAGGCCTTCAGAAATATCCAAATGACAAGGAAGGCTCATGGTATCCTCACCTGAATGAAGAGTTATCCCCCACTGGTGAGGTTAGACTGGCTTGGGGAGAGCTGGAGAGAGAGCACTAAGAGCAGAGTCCTCATTGGGGTGTGTTATTAAAAGGACAAAAAAATTATAGCATTTTCATTTTTGTTTGCATTTATTTTTTTCTCATTTTTTTCCAACTTGATTTAAATTTAACATATATTGGACTGCTTGCCATCTAGGGGAAGGGATGGGAAAAGGGGAGGGATTGGAACAAAGTTTTGCAAAGGTTAATGTCGAATTATCCATGGACATGTGGAAAAAAGCCATTGGCTTATGGAGAGAATGATCAATTTCTCTGCCTTCCCTGATAAAATTATGATACTCTGTGGTGTATCACCAATAAGTGCCTCAGCCACAGATTACAGAAGTTGAGCCATTGTCACTCTGTAAAGAGATGGGAATGCCAAAGTGAGAAATCAACAAAAATCATAAGTAATTTTGAAATCCCCCACGTGAAGCATATGTGGAAAGTCTTATCTGCCAGTCTTTTGTATAGGTACTTCTCCTCTGAAGAGGTTTGCAAAGAGAGGCATTTAAAAGCACCTTCAGTATTCACTTGGGCACAAAATGTACAACTTGACCATCCTGCCTACTGGTTTTTCTCTTGACTTTTGACCAGTGAAAATGTTTCACAAGAGATGACAGGAGGAAATTCTCTGTGGCTTAATGTAGGCCTAAAAGAAGTTTCTATTGGTGTAAAGAGAATATATCCCCTTTCTTTTGCAAGGGCCCTTATAAGACAACTATAAGAATTGGGTGGCTGGGGAGTAAGTACCTATTTGTAGGACAGGACACAATAGTACAAATATATTTCCACACTAGTAACAAACTTGAATAAAAGTTTTCATTGATATTAATGGAATATTTTGTGTTACAAGTTTCAATAATCACAAAAAGTCAAGAACCACAGTTTGTATCAACAGAATCAATGAAGGATCTTCTTCCTATAGACAGTATTAGCTGACCTAATTGTTGAAGAGATGACATTTTCAGATTGAAAACAGCAAAATATTTAGTATTTGTATATGCTTGTGGCTTTAACTGACCATTTGCTCTGCTTATAGAAATTCGCTAAAAGAGGAAAAAATGAAGGGACATAACACCATCAAACTGGTCCTTCAGGTTGAAGACTAAAGATAGATTTATGGCAGCATAAATTAACCTTAGCTCTGTTTAGCTGACTTCAGGTACAAGACAGTTGAACACCAATTGTGGAGTAATAATTCAAGTGGGAAACATTCCTATTCAAAAGAACACAATTGGGAAGCTGAACCAGAAGCATCACACCTTAAGGAAAGCATTTGCCCAGAATCAGACCTCCACCTGTAACAGTTCTAGAATCACGTCCCTCTCTAATGATAATCAAACCTAAATTCAAAAATTCTTCCTCTTTCCTCCTTCGGTTTAAAGTCTAACAGTAAAAATTATGTAATTTGCAAAGGAATTGACATATTGCAAATAAAAATAGAAAACTAATTTCTTCCTTTCCCCCTACAAAGAACCATAAAAGAAACATTTTTAAAATACAAAATTCAGCAAAATGAATCAATATATAAAAATCATTGCTTTATATATGTGAAAGTTCCACTTCAGAAGTCAATAGGGACAACTGTCTTCTATTTCATTTATGGAGTTAAATCCAACATTTGGTGATTTTATTACATTGTTTTAATCGCTCATTTCCATTTTACTTCAGAGGGATGTGATTGAAATCTTGGTTTTGTCTTAATATAGTTTGAGGAGATGATATGATTGTGATCTCCATTTTGTCTTGTCTCAGGAATACTATGCCATGGCTGCAGGTGGTCTTTACACTGCCTTATCTTTAGATTAATTTAACATCATACCACAAAAGAATGCTGATTTTATTAACTCAGTTTATGACTGTGATGCTTCCAAGAGAGCCTTGTGAAATGGGGATCAACTCATATCACCTTTTGGCACTTCATCTAGAGATGATTTGCCTTTAGGATCCTCAGGGTTTGAGGTCTGTTCTCTTTTTACATAAAGCCTACGATCAGCATTTTTGCTTTTTTGTAATTTTTTTTAAAAGTTGTGGTCTGCTCTTAAGACAAAGGGGTGACAGCTTTAGGTTGCCCTGGGGTCAATGCTGCGTCTGCAAAAACAATGCCCAACACTAACCTTAAACTATAAAATTAGCCTATCAGGCGCCATACTTTGAAGTGAGGCATTAGCATAGCAGTAATTTCCATAAAATTCAATAATCAGACACAAAAAAAATTATGGAATTGTGTATGTGTGTGTGTGTGTGTGTGTGTGTGAGGCCAGATTTGAACTTGGGTTCTACACCAATTAGTAATTGCCCCAATACCTTGAATTTTAGTAAAAAAGGTTAGTAGTGCTCTATAAAGGGACTATGTTCCTCACTTCTTTGATTACATTCCAAGAGAAGTTCCTAGTGGCATCTTTGTCAGTTGATTTGAAGATGGTCTAAGCCTACACATCCTTTTAAGACATCTAATGGCAGCAGCCCAGAACCCCAATATTTGAGGGCTCAGCTTCTAACCAACATTTGGGAACCCAGAGAAACAGAGTCTAACTTTACCTCATCTATTTCAAAGTGAGACACCCCCCCCTTTCTTTTTGACTGTATAGGACACTCCCTAGCACATGAAATGACTTCCAAATCAGGAGGCCCATTCTCTTTTATATATACTGGTATCAATCAAAGCTCAAAAATCAGAAAAAGGCCAACAATAGAACTCTCATATTTTTATTTTTAAATAAATTTTAATTTTGTCACTGTGTGTCTGTGCAGAATGTCTGTCATGGTTGTGCTATAAGCTCAATTGAAAATGGAAGTAGAAGGAATATTTTTTAATCTCAGGCTTCACTTAGAACAGTGGAAAAGACTCCCACTTTGTGGGAAAGTGGAGAAAGCTGTCTGTAGTTTCAACTTTGACCACATTGGGACTACAGAATGAAAGCTAGATACTTAAAGATGTACATCTGCTAAAAACATTTTAGCAGGGGGCAGCTAGGTGGCACAATGGAAAGAGCACCAGCCCTGAAGTCAGGAAGTCCTGAGTTCGAATCTGGCCTCAGACACTTAACACTTCCTAGCTGTGTGACCCTGGGCAAGTCACTTAATCCCATTGCCGCAGCAAAAAAAAAAAAAAAAAAAAAATAGCAGATTCTGGAAGTTTTGAGATCTTCTGGAAATTTTGAGATCACTCATTAAGGAGACTTTCAGTTATTTTAGGATTGCAGGAATTCACTCCTTTCTGAAACATCTTTTTCAGGTACCATGTATAAAATTTATTTCAAGAATCGTATGTAATAAAAAGGGAAAAAATAGACTTGGAAACTAAATCTGATCCTAAAGTGTGGGTAAAACAACAAATCATAGAAACGAATGAGACAAAATACCAAAATTTAGATATTTACTTGCATAAAATAGAGAACATTTTTGAATTGAATATGCAACTAAAAAAAAGTAAATACCAAATTTGAAAGAATTCAAAGAAGAAAATCAAATTGTTAATATCAAACAAGAAAAAGAACTTTCCACCAATAAAGAGGAAACTGGAGCAATAATTAGGAGCTATTTCCCCCAACTGTATGGCAATAAATATGATAATCTAAGTGAAATGGATAAACATTTACAAAAATATAGATTACCCAGATTAATAGAGGAGGAAATAGATTATTTAAATACTCCCATTAGATAAATAAATTGAACAAGCTATTAAGTTAAGAAAAAATCTCCAGAGCCAGATGAATTTACATGTGAATTCCATCAAACATTTAAAGAACAATTAATTCTAATACTATGCAAATTATTTTTTAAAAAAATAAGGAAAGGAGTTCTAACAAATTCCTTTTATGACACAGATATGGTGTTGATGCCTAAACCAGGTAGGATGAAAACAGTTTTTTCCCTACTGATGAAAAAATCTTGATATTTGCAAAGAGATTACAGAAAGTTATCCACAAGATAATACACTATGACTAAGTAGGATTTATACCAGGAATGCAGGGTTTGTTTATTATTAGAAAAACTATTAGCATAATTGACTATATCAAAAACTAAACTAACATCTCAATAGATGTAGAAAAAGCATTTGAAAAAATCCAACACCCATTAAAAAACTAGCAAATATAGGAATGAATATCAATAGCATATATTTAAAGCCATCAGCAAACATCAGATGTAATAAGGATAAACTAGAACCATTCCCAAAAAGATCATGGATGAAACAAGATTGTCTACTATTACCATTACTATTCAATATTGCATTAAAAAATATTACTTTTGGCAACAAAAGAAGAAAAAGATTAAAGGAATTAGAGTAGGTAATGAGGAAACCAAATTATCACTCTTTGCAAAATATGATGGTGTACTTAAGAGAATCCTAGAGAATAACTACTAGATACAATTCACAATTTTAGCAAGGTTGCAGGATACACAATAAATCCACATAAATCATCAGCATTTTTATATATTGCCACCAATGTTCAGCAGCAAGAGATACAAAGAAAAATTACATTTAAAATAACTGTAGATAATATGAAATATTTGAAAGTCTACCTGCTAAGGCAAAGTTGGGAAGTATATGAACACAACTACAAAATACTCAGATCTAATGAAATGGAAAAATATCAAGTGCTCATGAATAGGCAGAGCATCCCTTCCATGGGTGAGATTCCAATTTGGGTATTGAACTATCGTGACTTAAATAGCCCAGGGAACAAAAGTGGCCAAATGCCAGCACTACTGGCTTCACTTTTTTGAGTGAATCTAGAAGGCCAATCCTGCCAGAATCTGTCAAGAGTGAAGTGTTATTTTTGGTATATAGATAATACATCCTGGGTATTCTTGGGACTTGCTGGTCTGTAATCTGGGATTCCTCAGCCAGAGGGATGCAAAGTTAGTGCTCCCCCAAACTGGTGATGAATTCTTTCTTCTCTCCTCCTCTGGTATATGTTATCTCTTTTGTATTGTAGTAGTTATATTAATCATAGGAAGCATTAAGTGCTTTGGTTGTAAGATTACTGCACACTGTCAATTCTTGCTTTGCTTTATAATTCATTGTTATTAAACATTTTTATTCAACATGGTATCTTAGACCTTGTGGAAACAAGCCATTCTGTAGGAGTAAATTCATAAACCTTAATCTAACACTATGATGACAGGAAATGATAGATGAATGTTGGAGGGGATGTGGGAAAACTGGGACACTGATACATTGTTGATGGAACTGTGAACGGATCCAACCATTCTGGAGAGCAATTTGGAGCTATGCTCAAAAAGCTATCAAACTGTGCATACCATTTGACCCAGCAGTGTTTCTACTGGGCCTATATCCCAAAGAAATCATAAAGGAAGGGAAGGGACCCACATGTGCAAGAATGTTTGTGGCAGCCCTTTTTGTAGTGGCTAGAAACTGGAAACAGAATGGATGCCCAATTGGAGAATAGCTGAATAAGTTAGTATATATGAATGTTATAGAATATTATTGTTCTATAAGAAATGACCAGGAGGATGATTTCAGAGAGGCCTGGAGTTCTTTTCTTTTTGATCTGATTTTTCTTGTGCAGCATATTTGTGGAATAAAGAGAATTATAAATGAATTCTACCTCACCTGATAGAAAAAGAGAAAACTACAATTGCAGCAAGTCAGGGCTCAAGGCCAGTGTTCCCTGAGTCCAACACTTGGAACTACCACCAAAGGGAGCTCTTGGCATCAGTCAACCCAGACCTGAACAGGTTGTGTCCAGCTGCTGGCTGAGCAGAGTCCTTATGTCCCTGGCAGCACCTATCATAGTAGTGGGAGGTGGAGGACCCAGCCAGCTCTTCTTTGTTAAGCCCACCATGTATTTTTTCATTAAAAACTGTATTCACCATGTTATTTTATCTTGGTTTGCCCCAGATACCTGACTTGTAAAAAAAAATAATGGTGGTAGTTGTGAGGATCACATACTTGTAAAAGTGTTTTGGCATAGGGCAAATGCTATATGAATGTTAACTATTTTATTGGATGCAATTACTTTATACTTGATAATTTTAGGTGGGTTTTTAGATGTGACCAACATATAATGCAAATGTTGAAATAAATGATTTTCTGTGTAAGGGAATTTGGAAATATATTCCACTAAATTAAGTTCCTCTGATTGGTAAATTCATGGGATTCCCAAACCTGGGCTCAAAATGAAAAGGAGGACAATGCACACAGAAAGAATCTCTCCAGTTTTCTCACATGATTTTTCAAGTCATTTTTAAGTTCTCTTATAAATTCTTTCTGGGTAGGTAGCCATTTAATGTTACTCCTTTAGGTAGAAAAGGCTTTTTTTTTTTTGCCTTCACTGTCCTCCTCTGAAGATGAACTCTGGTCTTCTCTCTTCCCACAGGAAATTTCTAGGATTGCAGTCTTCATTGGCTATTCACTTTTTTTAAGTGAGAACTATTAGGGTAAGCACCTCTATTTCTGAGTTTGGGGTGATGGTGCCTCTAGCCTCTAGTTCCTGGAACTCCAAATCCAAAGCTCCAACCTCCTCTAAGTATAGCAGAAAGTGACTGGAAATTACCTCAAAACAGATCAGCAAGTCTCAGCACCAAAAGGCCAAGATCAAAAGGGAAGATCTTAAATGTGCATTGACCCTGAGGATACAAGTTTTCACCATCCTTTTTATTAAGTAATGAATGCATCCAACCACAAATTCCAAGCAGAACTTCTAAGATCTTGGTCTTTTCTTAGATATCTGGTACAGATATTGGCAAGGAAGACAAGAGAAAAAATTTTTTTGGTAATTTTTAAAGGAAATAATGTTTGATGTGACTTCAAAATATGTGTCATCTCATGTCATTTTTAAATTTTAGATAAAAATGAATCTAGGAGAAGTCTGGAATTTTTTCCCTTTTCATACACATTTTAATTTGGGTTGGATTAATTTGGATCAAATTAAATAGTGAAACTGTGCTGACTGGTCTACTATAAGTTGATCTTCTATAATCTTGCCTGGACCTTCACTACTACAAGGCAGACCTTTGATATTTCTTAAATGAATTCACTGCCCAAAGCAATTCTTCTAAAGTTTTACATTTCTCCTGATACTTTCCATGGTTTCGCCTCCTATTTTTTTTAAAGCAGGCCAGTCATTGAGAGCTCTTCTTCTTCCTTTGTCACTTTCACCCCCTTCACCTGGCTGAAGTTGAGGGAAAAAGAGACAGTGATACAGAAAGAGAGACAGAGAAGGAGAAAGAGGGAAGGAGAGGGGAAAGGAAAAAAAGGGAAAGGGAGCAGGAAAAAGAGAGGAGGTAAAGAGAGAGAAGGAAGAGAGAAGAGACAGGAATAAACTAAGAGAGAGACAATAAGAGAGCTGGAGAGACAAACACAAAGACTGAGAGAAGAAAAAGTGTTATTTTCAATATCATACTAGATTTTATTTTTGTTAAGCAACCCCTTCCCTAATAAGGAAGCTGATAGCCATAGAGAATCTGGCACAGTCTGGAACTTGACCAGCTAAGGTGCTGCTTGCTCCTTCTTCTAGAAGTTCTAATCGATGAGAGCTTTCATGGTAGCTACTTTTGTGGTATGGGGATATCAGAATATATGTAGAAGGAGGAATGAGAGAGTAGGTCTATCTGTGGGGTATGTTGTTGTGGAGGAAATTGTCTCTACAATTAAATGTGAGAGACATTCCTTGTTACAGTAATAGGAGATGGAAAAGATGTTTCTTCCTCTGTCCTCAGTGGGGGAGCAACTAGAATACAATTTATATCTTGAGATAACAGACTCTGGGAAGATAACACAAACCACCTGAGCCTCTACTAGTTACAAAATGGACTTTTGTTCTTATTCCTAATAAATCATTATTCTCTTAAATAGAAGAAGAGAACTGGCCCTGGGAGTAATGACCAGAGCTCAAATTCATTCTCAAACATAGCTGAGGTTAATCATTTAACCTGTTTGCCTCAGTAAAAGTAGGATAATAAGTGCACTCTACCTTCTAGAGTTGTTGTAAGGAACAAATGAGATGGGATATGTGTAAAGAATATTTAGCACAGTGCAGACAACAGAGTAGATGTTTTATTTTTTCTTCCCGATGTGAATCTAAGACTGCCTCTATTGCTAATTGCTTAAAACTTTTAAGCAAGCTCCCTCCCCAGTTGATGGAACAAACTGAATCATGGGAGACTTGTGGATCCCCTTAGCATGAGATAAGATGGGGAAAACTGGTGTTGAGGACCACACCTGAGTGTGAAACCCAGAAAATTTGTAAAAAGTTAAGGAGACTATACCATTAAGGGGCAGGTTGGTTCTCCAGGAGCCGCCAAAGCTGTGAATCATAGCACACTTGAAGGAATTGCAAATCAGCCTTTACAGACTCAGATGTTGCTTGTGAATTGGGGATGAAATAAATCAGAGGGAAGAGGAGAGAGCTCAGAGAATGCAACTGCTTCTCAGTCTCCTTATATCATTATTATTCTCTCACATGAAGGGATCATTCTGCTGGTCAGAATTAGATCCCCAGCAGCCACTAGCAGATGGTTCCCGTAACAGACTGGCATCAAGCTTTTTATTTTGTGTGTTTGTGTGGACCTTCTGACATCTAGTGAAACCTCTCTCACCTTCCTCCAAATCATTCTTTAAATTTAAAAAAAAATTATCTGTAATCTTAAATCTAAAAGCATTCCATTCCATTTTCTTTAGTTGGAGGGTGGGCAGAGTTGTTCACTCTACCTGGAGGTATGGGACTAGAGGTATAGGAAATCCCTTCCTGACTGCTGAATGGTACCTGACCTGTCATTTCTTTTTATTGAGCTGGATTGCTGAAAGGCACTGAAGAAGTTAAGAAAGTTTTGTCCAGGGTAGAACTATTGGTTAAGCCTGTCAAGTCCCCTCATTCTGACCCTTCAAGCTCACACTTTAGTCATTACCTGGATCTTGTCTCTTGTGAATTTGAGAAGACAAATATATATGAAAGAACTCCTTGGAGAAACAAGAAGCAGGGATGGGAGTGACTGAAGTAATGAGCCTGGAAGGTCTATAGGATGTTGTAAAATCAAAGAAAGTTTGGTCTCCTCTAAAAATTTTGTGCTTTGGGGAGTGCCTAAGAAAATGTTACTTGAAAGCACAGAAAATAAATGAACTTTATCTTTAGAGATTCATCCTTTTTACTGACAAACACTTCACTACAATGTTACTGGGAAGATAGTTCTTTCCTCCCCTCTATTTCTTCTATTATCCTATAAGTGAGTTTTTCAGTTGCTCTTTTTTGGATTACTTTTAATGATGAAGAGAGGCAAAATGGGATGGAGAAAGGAGGAAATAAAAGCACCCAAAGGAATTGATCACTCTAATTATTTGTGTTGAGGCTGGCTCCAAGGTAAAGAAATATTAGCTCAACTTTGAAAAGCAAAACCCAGGAAGAAGATATGAACTGGATTTACAAAAACAAGTGTTCTAGGCTGGATAAAATTAGGGCCTTCTTGGGCTTCTACACCTTTATTGGGAAGATGGGATAGTGATTGGAACTAGAGTTCTTAGCACTCATTTCTTAAGATATCATCCATCCCCCAGAAAATCCTTTAACAGCTGAATGGAGAGAAGAAATCAAATATTTCTCAAGGGTGAGAAATTAATCCACAAGCATTTAGCAAGCACTTGTTCTTGTGACAGTCCCTGTACTAACTGATAGAGATACAAAAAAACAGTAACAAAAACAACTTCATTCTAAGAGAGAACAACAAATTTATAAATCAGAATATTCCAGGTGCTGAGTATATAGAAATTAAAAAACAATGAATGAACATGTAGGTTATCACAATAGACGGGAGATGGAAGGGGCCATAAGGTTGCTAGAGATGTGAGTGAGGAAAAGTGGGGAGACAAGAATAGGGAATTTCAGAAGAGGGGAGAATTTTGGGGGGGGGGAAATCAGTCAATAAACATTTATTCATTGTCTACTGTGGGTCAAGCTCTGTATTAAGCACAAGAAGATTAGGGGGGAAACTTAACCAAGTAGAAAAAGAGACAGAGACAACAAGGAAAATAACTTTTTGAAAAAGAGAATTAGATGAAGGAAAGTCAGTGAAGCAATAAGAGAATTAAAAATAACACAATATAAAGAATGAAAAAATAGAACAGAAGATGTTATAAGAAAAGCAACAGATCTGAAAAACAGAACAAAAAATTCTAGGTATAATTGGACTATCTAAAAGCAGTGACCAAAAAAAGACCTCAAGCTTTAAAAAAATGAATAAAGAACAAAAAAGAACTCTCAACATAGATAGCTTTTATGGAGAGCAAGAAAAACAGACCTCATATCCTGAGGTGCCTAAAGGTAAAGCAACACCAGAGGAAGCCAAAAAGGGAGACATGAGCTAGTCCCATTTCACAAGGCTTTCTTGGAAGATTACATAAAGAATATCAAAAGAGAGAAGAAAAATGGGCAAATGAAATGAGATCATTGCAAAAAGGAATGGAAAAAGCATATAATGCCCTACAAAAGAGATATGAAAAAGACACCAATTCACTGAAAAACAAAATTGGTGAAATGGAAAAAGACTGCAATGAACAAAAAAATTCAATTGGCCAATTGCAAATGGAGCTAAAAAAGGTAATTGAAGAAAATAATATATTAAAAATTAGAATTGAACAAATGGAAGTGAATGATTCAATAAGACTTTAAGAATCAGTCAAACAAAAACAAAAAAAAAATGGAAAAATAGAAGAAAATATGAAGTATCTCCTAGGACAAACAACTGACCTGGAAAATAGATCTGGGAAAGACAATCTTAAGGATTACTGGACTTCCAGAGGGCCATGATGAAAAAAGAACCTAGACACTATCTTCCAGGAAATCATGAAAGAAAACTGCCCTAATATTTTAGAATCAGAAGGCAAAATCGTCATCAAAAGAATTCACCGTTTGCCTCCTGAAAGATTAAATTAAATCCCCAAGGAATATTGTGGCTAAATTTCAGGACTATTGCACCAAGAAAAAGATATTGCAAGTAGCTAGAAAGAAACAATTCAAATACGAGGAACTATAATTAGAACCACCCAAGATCTGTCAGCTTCCACATTAAAGGACCGAAGGGCCTGGAATCAGATATTCTGAAAGGCAAAGGAACTTGGATTACAGCGAAGAATAAGCCATCCAGCTAGAATGAGCATTATCTTCCAGGGAAGAAGATGGACATTTGATGATATAGGTGAATTTCACCTATTTCTAATGAAAAGACCAGATCTGAACAAAAAATTTGACCTTCAAACACAGAACTCAAGAGAAGTATAAAAAGGTAAAAAGAAAAGAACTCTCCAGAATTATATTTCTACTATGGGTATACTTAAAGAATGAGGGTATAATTTTATTTTACTTTGATAATATGAAAAAGAAACTAGAGGTGGAAGGCGTATCATACTGGAAAAAAAAGAGAAAAGGAGGTAAAATAAGATTTAGAAAAAAAGGAGGTAAAAATAAGGTAAAATCTCATGAAGAGGCAAAGAAAACCTAATATAATTGAGGGGGAAAAGGGAGGAGGAATGATCATTGTGTGAATCTTACTCTCATCAGATTGGGCTCTAAAAGAATATATCAGACACATTCAGTTTCACAGAGAAACTTGTCCCTCTTTATAAGGAAGTGGGAGGGAAAGAAGGAAAAGAAAGGAAAAGACTAATAGAAGGAAAAATAGAAGAATTAGGGGAAAGGTATAAAAAGGGGGCAGGGGCTTTAAAGGGGGAAGACTATTTCAAAGAGGTAGTCATCAAAAGCAAAATACTGGGGGAGGGGGAAGGGAGAATGGGGAAAGGAAAGACAAAAACATAACTTTAGGTAAATAAGATGGCAGGAAATACAGAATTAGTTATTTTAACTGTGAATGTGAATTGGATAAACTCTCCCATAAAACAGAAGTGGATAGCAGACTGGATTAAAAGCCAGAATCCAACAACATGCTGTTTACAAGAAACACTTCTAAAGCATAGAGATACATACAGAGTGAAAGAGCTGGAGCAGAATCTATTACCCTTCAGGTGAACAACAACAACAAAAAAAGCAGGGGTAGCAATCCTGATCTCAGATCAAATAAAAGCAAAGATAGAATTAATTAAAAGAGATAAGGAAGGAAACTATATTTTACTAAAGGGTACCATAGATAATGAAGCAATATCAATACTAAACATATATGCACCAAGTGGTATGTCATCCAAATTTCTAGAGAAGTTAAGAGAGATGCAAGAAGAAATAGACAGCAAAAGTATACTAGTGGAGGATCTCAACCTTGCTCTCTCAGAATTAGATAAATCAAACCACAAAACAAATAAGAAAGAAGTTAAGGAGGTAAATAAAATGTTAGAAAAGTTAGGATTGATAGATCTTTGGAGAAAGTTGAATGGAGACAGAAAGGAGTTTACTTTTTTCTCTGCGGTTCATGGAGCTTATACAAAAACTGACCATGTATTGGGGCATAAAAACCTCAAAATCAAATGCAGAAAGGCAGAAATAGTGAATTCATCTTTTTCAGATCATGGTGCAATAAAAATCACATGCAATATAAGGTCAGGGGAAAATAGACCAAAAGTTAATTGGAAATTAAATAATCTAATCCTAAAGAATGAATAAGTGAAAGAGCAAATCATAGACACAATCAATAATTTCATCCAGGAGAATGACAATAATGAGACAACATACCAAAATTTGTGGGATATATGGCCAAAGCAGTCATGAGGGGTAATTTTTATCTCTAGATTCTTACTTGCATAAAATAGAGAAAGAGAAGATCAATGATTGAACTTACAACTAAAAAAGCTAAAAAAAAAGAACAAATTAAAAACTCTCAATTAGATACCAAATTTTAAATTCTGAAAATAAAAGGGGAAATTAATAAAAATGAAAATAAGAAAACCATTTAATTAATAAATAAATAAAACAAATGGTTGGTTTTATGAAAAAACAACAAAATGGATAAACTTTTAGTTAATTTGATTAGAAAAGGAAAAGAAGAGACAGCTAGGTGGCACAGTGGATAGAGCACCAACCCTAATGTCGGGAGGACCTCAGTTCAAATCTCGTCTCAGACATTTAACACTTCCTAGCTGTGTGACTCTGGGCAAGTCACTTAACCCCAATTCTCTCAGCAAAAAGAAAAAAAAAGAAAAAGAAAAGAAGAAAATCAAATTGTTAGTATCAAAAATGGAAATAATTATTTTTCTACTAATGAAGAGGAAATTGGAGCAATAATTAGGAACTATTTTGCCCAACTGTATGCTAATAAATATGATAATTTAAGTGAAATGTAGGAATATTTACAAAAATATAGATTGCCCAGGTTAACAGAAGAGGAAAGAAATTATTTAAATTGTCCCATTTTAGAAGAAGAAATAGGTCAATTTCCTAAGAAAAAATCTTCAGGGCCAGATGGATTTACATGTGAATTCTACAGAACACGTAAAGAACAATTAATTCCAATACTATATAAACTATTTGAAAAAAAAAAGGGAAAGAAGGAGTCCTATCAAATTTCTTTTATGACACAGATATGATGCTGATAGCTAAACCAGATAGGGTAAAAACAGAGAAAGAAAATTATAGACCAATTTCCCTAATGAATATTGATGCAAAAATCTTAAAATAAAATATTAGCAATGAGAATACAGAAAGTCATTTTCAGGATAATACACTATGACCAAGTAGGATTTATTCCAGGAATGCAGGACTGGTTCAATATTAGGAAAACTATTAGCATAATTGACCATATCAATAGCCAAATTAACAAAAATCATATGATTATCTCAATAGATGCAAAAAAAATTTGATAACATCCAACACCCATTACTATTAAAAACACAGAGTGTCTAAGAATAAATGGACTTTTCTTTAAAACGATCAATAGCATCTATTTAAAACCATAAACAAGTATTATATGTCATGGGAATAAACTAGAACCATTTCCACTAAGATCAGGAGGGAAATAAGGTTGCCCACTATCACCATTACTATTCAATATTGTATTAGAAATGTTAGTGTTGGCAATGAGAAGAAAAAGAGATGAAAGGAATTAGAGTAGGTCATGAAGAAACCAAATTACCATTCTTTGCAGATGATACGATGGTATACTTAGAGAACTCTAGAGAATCTACTTAAAAAGTACACAATTCACAACTTTAGCAAAATTTCAGGATACAAAATGAACATACATAAATCATCAGCATTTGTATGCTTATGATTAAAGTCCAGCAGCAAGAGATACAAAAAGAAATTCCATTCAAAATAACTGTCAATAGTATAAAATATTTGGAAATCTATATGCAAAGGGAAAGTCAGGAAATATATAAACACAAGTACAAAACACTTTCCACACAAATAAAATCAGATCTAATCAGTTGGAAAAATATTAAGTGCTCATGGGTAGGCCGAGCAAATATAATAAAAATTACAATGTTACCTAAATTAATCTGCTTATTTAGTGCCATACCAATCAAACTCCCAAGAAATTATTTAATAGACCTAGAAATAATAATAACAAAATTCATCTGGAAGAAGAAAAGGTTAAGAATTTCAAGGAAATTAATAAAAAATAATTGCCAATGGTGGTGACCTTGCTGTGCCAGACCAAAATCTATTTTATAAAGCAGTGGTCATCAAAACCATTTGGTACTTGCTAAGAAATAGATTAGTCAATCAGGGCATTAGGTTAGGATCACAGGACAAAATAATCAATAACTATAGCAATCTAGTGTTTGATAAACCCAAAGGCCCCCTCTTTGGGGATAAGAACTCACTATTTGACAAAAACTTTAGGGAAAATTGGAAACTAGTATGGAAGAAACTAGGCATTAACCTACACCTAACAACACATACCAAGATAAGGTCGAAATGGGTTCATGATTTAGACATAAAGAATGATATCATAAGTAAATTAGAAAAACAGAGGATAGTTTACTTCTCAGATCTGTGAAGAAGGAAGGAATTTGTGTCAAAAGAAGAACTGGAATTCATAATTGAACACCAAATTGATAATTTTGAGTATACTATGTTAAAGTTTTTGTATAAACAAAACTGATGCAGACAAGATTAGAAGGAAAGCAATAAATTGGGAAAACATTTTTACATTTAAAGGTTCTGATAAAGGCCTCGTTTCTAAAATATATAGAGAATTAACTCTAAGAATTCAAGCCATTCTCCAATGGATAAATGGTCAAAGGATATGAACAAACAATTTTCAGATGATGAAATTAAAACCATTTCTAATCATATGAAAAGGTGCTTTAAATCACTATTAATCAGAGAAATGCAAATTAAGACAACTATGATATATCACTACACACCTGTCAGATTGGCTAAGATGACAGGAAAAGCTAATGATGAATGTTGGAGGGGATGTGGGAAAACTAATACATTGTTAGAGTAATTGTGAATGGATCTAACCATTCTGCAGAGCAATTTGGAACTATGCTCAAAAAGTTATCAAAGTGTTTCTATTTGGCCTATATTCCAAAGAGATCTTCAAGGAGGGAAAGGAACCCACATATGCAAAAATGTTTGTGGCAGCCCTTTTCTTAGTGGCAAGAAACTGGAAACTGAGCGGATACTCATCAGTTGGAGAATGGCTGAATAAGTTATGGCATATGAATGTTATGGAATATTATTGTTCTGTAAGAAAAGATCAGGAGGATGATTTTAGAGAGGCCTGGAGAGATTTACATGAACTGAGCTTAGTGAAATGAGCAGAACCAAGAGATCATTGTACATAGCAACATCAATATTATAGAATGATCAATGCTGATGAAAGTGACTCTTTTCCACAATGAGATGATTGATGCCAGTTCCAATGATCTGGTGATGAAGAGAGCCATTTATACCCAGAGAGAGGAATTTGGGAACTGAATGTGGATCACAACATAACAGTCTCACTTTTGTTGTTGTTTGCTTGAATTTTGTTTTCTTAATCTTTTTCTTTCCTTTTTGATCTGATTTTTCTTGTGCAGCAAGAGAATTGCATAAATGTATTTACACATATTGGATTTAACATGTTTTAACATGCATAACATATATTGGATTGCTCGCCATGTAGGGGAAAGGTGGGGGGAAGGAGGAGAAAATCTGAAATATAAGGCTATGCAAGGGTCCATGTTGAAAAATTATTTGTGAATATGTTTTGAAAATAAAAAGCTTTAAAAATGAAAGAAAAAGAAAAAAGTGAAAAAAAGAAAATTAAAAAAAAAGAACTGCTGAGACTAAAGGTGTAATTCCAAGAATTCATCTCTTTCTGAAACATAGTAAGTTTTCTAGTACCACTTTATGTTAAGGAAATATAAAGATTAGATCCTATAAGGGTTCTAATTTTTATTTTTCCTTAACATAAAGTGGTACATAGGTCCCTGAATCTTTTCTAATCTTGTTAGACTTATTTGCTCCCAGGTAGAGTCGGTCAAAGTTGTGATACTAAAACTCTTCAATTATTTAGGGGGCAATGATTCAAAGATTTGAATATTTCCCTAAAAGGAGTGAGAGATGTTGGGTTCTGGATAATAGGCTATTGCCCCCTTTTTTGCAATTAGGTGTGGGAAAATTGAATTTAGAAGATAGTCCTGAACCTTGAGACCCTGACTCCCTTTTTTACATACCATTGTTTCAAAATTGATAGCAAAAAAAAAAACAACAAACAAACATTGTTCAGGTTCCCACATCCTCACCAGGATGATTCCTTCCTCCCTCAGGACTTTTGAGTATTGTCCTATGCTTCACTGTCTCCTGTCCTTGACAAGACAAGGAGTTATACTTTCTTATCTTGCCTTCTGTCCTGTCAAGATTTAAGTTATGTTCTCATATCTTGACAGGCTTGTCCTTCCCCTGGAATTATGTCTTCCATCCTCCCAGTGTCATTGCCTTCTTCATCTGTTTTTGTTACCCTGTTCTGCCTTTGAAGTGTTTTCCAAAAGATAACAACAGCTGCAAGATGTTAGGCTACTTGCATACTCAGCTTCTTTATTCTGCTTGCAAACCCTAGTTAGCTAAAACCTTATATAAGCTCTGCACCTCAGTTTCTCTGGTATGTTTTGGAAACATATTCCCATACGATCAGCTGGCTTATTAAACTCTCCACTTTAAAATTAAACCAGTCTCTACTTGCCTCAGTTTCTCTGGTATTATACTTCCTCACTGCAGCTGGGTACCCAATCTGTCATTTCTTTTTAAGAGAACTGGTTTGCTTAACGACACTGAAAAGAGTAAGAAAGGGTTGTCCAGGGTAGAACTATCAGAACTTTCAATCCTTTCATTCTGGTCATTCGGGCCCACATTTTAGTCACTACCCTGACCTTGCCTCTTGTGGATTTGAGAAGACAAATATATATGAGAACACTTTAGAGAAACAAGCAGGGATGGCTGCAACTGGGGCAATGAGACCGGCAGGTCCATAGGATGTTATAAAATCAAAGAATGTTGAATCTACTCTCAAAAATTTTGTGATTTGGGCAGTCTGGGAGAAACTACTCACCCACCCCTACAAAAGTACTCCTTGAAATAAAAGCAAATAAAGAGATGTATCCTTTTTACTGATACCTTGCTACTATTCCTTGCTACTGGAAGGATAACTTTTTTACCCCCCACATTTCTTCCATTATTAGATGAATGAGTTTCTCAGTTGCTCTCTTTGGATCACTTTTGATGGGGAGAGGCAAGATAGGATGGAGAAAGGAAGAAATAAATGAGCCCAAAGGAATTGTTCATTTTAATCTATTGCATGGAAAGCTGGCTCTACTGTAAAAACATATTAACTGGACACTGTAAAGCAAAACCCAGGAAGGAAATAAGAACTGAATTTACAAAAATTAGTGCCCTAGGATGTGTCAAATTAACTATTAGGATTTTCTTGGGCTACTTCTTTTTTGAGAATGGGGTAGTTATCTGAACCACAGTTCTTAGCACTTAGTTGTTGACAAATTTTTTTCCCCAGGAAATCCTTCAACAGATGAATTGAAAGAACAGGATATTTCCCAAGGGTGAAAATCAATAAGTTAATCAACATTTAGTAAGAGTTGTTCTCATGTCAGTCACTGTACTAAAAGATACCCCCCAAAATTCATTCTAACAGGGAGATAAGGAAATCAGACTATACCACATAAATACAGAGTATATAGAAAGTAACATCAGAAGAACTAATCCAAATGAAACATGGAGGTTATTATTATAGTTTAGGAGAGGGTCATGAGGTTGGTAGCTATGTGAGTGAAGAAAACCAAACCTAACAAGTACAAATGTTGCTGAGGAAGGAATTAAAAGATGTGTTAACTAAGTTGATATGTAGGGTTAAACGAGAAGAGTTATGGATGACTCTGAAGCTGCAAACCTGGATGAGTAGAACAGGGAATTTCAGAAGATGGGGAGTGTTTTGGGGGTTAACAAGTTCTTTTTTGTGCACCTTAAGAATTCAGTTACAAATGAGGCATCTTGTTCAAAATATCCAACATATATGTGGCAGTTGGGGAGTAGAGCACAGGAAAGAGATTAGGAAGATAAATCTGTCTGGGAATGGTTTGCATAGAGATAATTGGATGCCAGGGAAATTGATGAGTTCCCAAAATAGGACACAGATCAAAAAGATGATCAGTTGCATTGTTGGTAGAACTGTGAACAGATCCAGCCATTCTGGAGAGCAATTTGGAACTATGCTCAAAAAGTTATCAAACTGTGCATACCCTTTGACCCAGCAGTGTTTCTACTGGGCCTATATCCCAAAGAGATCTTAAAGGAAGGGCCCCACATGTGCAAGAATGTTTGTGGCAGCCCTTTTTTGTGGAGGCTAGAAACTGGAAACTGAAAGGATGCCCATCAATTGGAGAATGGCTGAATAAATTATGGTATAAGAATGTTATGGAATATTATTGTCCTGTGAGAAACGACCAGCAGGATGATTTCAGAGAGGCCTGGAGAGACTTGCATGAACTGATGCTGAGTGAAATGAGCAGAACCAGGAGATCATTATACACGGCAATAACAGGACTATATGATGATCAATTCTGATGGACATGGCTTTCTGCAACAATGAAATGTTTCAAACCAGTTCCTATTGTTCAGTGAAGAAAGCCATATACACCCAGAGAGAGGGATGTGAAATGTGGACCACAACATATCATTTTCATGCTCTCTATTGATGTTTGCTTGCATTGTGTTTCCTTTCTCTGATTTTTCTCATAGATATGATTTTTCTTGCACAAAAATGGTAAGTGTGGAAATGTGTATACATATATTCGATTTGTCAAGTATTTTAACATAATTAACATGTAGTGGATATCCTGCCATCTAGGGGAGGGGTAGGGAGTAGGGGGGGGAATTTGTAACAGAAAGCTTTGTAAGGGTGAATGTTGAAGAATTACCCATACATATGTTTTGCAAATAAAAAGTTTTAATAAAAATTTTTAAAAAGGTAATAAGATGATCAGTGATAGAATTATTCAGTTACTAATATTCAATTGAATGAGGAGGTGAGAAAGCAGAGTGCAGAGAGTTTAGAAGAGTGAAAGAAGAAAGAAAAGTGGGGGCATCAGTCAATAAATATCAATTGTCTACTGTGGGCCAAACTCTGTACTAGGCATGGAAATGATACAAAGGCAGAAACTGGGCCTTGGCTTGAAGTAATTCCCAGTTTAAGAGGGTTTCTCCATGCAAGACTCTGTACAAATAAGTGATTTACAAGAAAAATTGAAAGTGATAAAGTTGTCCCTTGGGCTTCCTGGAAGTGTGAATGAGAGACAGCACATGCAAGAGCATGTTGAAAAGGTTCCAGTTCTACTCCAAAGGCCAAATATCATTCCGAGTAGATCTCTACTCCCTGTTCTGCTGTTGACTTTCCCACCCACACTCTGTTTCCTGATTCCTTCCCCTTTGCTAATATATTCCACTCTTCTTCCACAGACTTGGTCCCTTTGCCTCAGAAAAACCTCTGCCAGCAGGCCAGGTCAGTCCTGTTATCAGGTCCCCCTCAATGGATTTCCTAATTATGGGGAAAAGGCTCCCTGTCCAGCACTGAGCAGGTGTCCCATTTCCACTGCAAGACTGAACTTAATGCCAGACCACAGCCTTACACCAATGTCAAGGAACTTTTGCCTGCCTCATGACTCTAATAACTGACCCTGACTATGTCAAACTTGACCCTGGATGTTTCCAGAGTGATGGCTTCACCCCAGGAGGATCAGGAAGCCAGCCCAGTCTGCTTTTACATCAGAGGGCAGACACAAAGGGAGCCTCCATGGCTGTAAAATCAATCACCAAATGTAGTGCTCCTCCAGTGCGCCTCAAAAGTCATCTTTCTTTTCCAATTTATGACTCCTTTCAGAGAAAGAGCACCTTTTTGAGGTTTCCCCAGCCAAAAGGACCTTTCAATACACTCCACCCATAGTCCCTTAGGCAGAAATTGCTGACCAAGCAGCTCCTTCTGGAGGATTTCTTAAGTATGTTACTTGCAAAGTTCTACAAAGAAGCAGCACCCTAACTTCCTACAAGTCTAGCATCTGCTTTTGCTAAGGAGTACTGCTAGCCAGCTTCCACCCTTTGTCACTGCTTTATTTGATGAATGTTTTTCCCTTGAGGCAATTGGGGTTAAGTGACTTGCCCAGGGTCACACAGCTAGGGAATGTTAAATGTCTGAGACAAGATTTGAACTCAGGTCCTCCTGATTTCAGGGCTGGTGCTCTATCCACTGTGCCATCTGGCTGCCCTGTGATGAAAAAATTTGAAGGCCAAGAATACTGTCTTTTTTTTTCCAAAAGTTTTTAAAAAGAAAAATTTAAATTTAAATTTTCAAGGAATTTGTGTTTCTTGTGACTTCAAAACCTTATATCTCATTTTATATGTTATTTTAAAATTTTATGTAGAGAAAATAATATAGGAGAAAATTCTGGATTATTTTTCTTTTTAAACTAGATTTTAATTGGGATTTTTCTTTTTTAAATTAACTAGATTTTAATTGGGATTTTCTTTTTTAAATTAACTAGATTGATTTATTGCTCGAAGAGGCAGTGAGTACCTTGAGGGTGAGCCCAGAATCTGAGACTGCTAACAGAGGCTTTGGCAAGGGGCCAACCCTTGGACCCCTGAGACCTCCCACCATTTCTTCATCATGCCGGAGATTCTAGAGCCAACCCCAAGTCTCTCCAATTGGTACAGGGCATATAATTAAAGGAACATATCACCTCAAGCGCTCATCTATCTCCCAGAATATATAAGACAACCATTTGCTACAGAAAGCACAGGCAATAATGAGCTGAAAGTTAGGTACAATCACTTCCCATTGTTTGAATTCTGTATGTTGAGAATTTTGTATGGCTAATGAATGTTATAAATAGCCTAAATATCCTTGTGCCCTCCTCAGGGCTCCAACACCAATGGCTGAGCTATTTTCACCCCCAGGGGCATCAGAGAGCCACTACAGGCTTGAAACCTTATATTTGGACAATTTGGTGAGCTTGAAATTGGTCAACAACATAGATATTTTAAGAGAGTATGGCAACATTTTCTATGAAGTGCTGGGTCTCTGGATCAGGTTAAGGATAGTGTACAAGTTCTGCAAGCGGTTGGAAGTTCATGTCCTGAAGCTTAGATGAAATAAAACTCAGTAGATTAGAAAGGAAGGGGTCAGAATGTAATGGAATATTGTTCTGTAAGAAATCACAAGCAGGCTGATTTCAGAAAAGCCTGGAAAGACTGGCATGGACTGACGCTTAGTGGAGTAGAACCAAGAGAACATTGTACACAACAAGATTAAGTGATACACAGCTGTTTTGGATTTGGCTCTTTTCAACAGTGAGATGATTCAAGGCAATTCTAATAGACTTGGGGTGGAAAGAGCCATATGCATCCAGAGAACTATAGAAACTGAAGATGGATCAAAGCGTGGGATTTTTAACTTGTTTATTTATTTCTCATGTTTTTCCTCTGTCAGCTTTGACCTAATTGTTCTTGCACAGCATGATGAATGTGGAAATATGTTCAGAAGAACTGCACATATCTACCTATATTGGATTGCTTGCTGTCATTGGAAAGGGGTGGGAAAAAGAAAAATTTTGGAATGCAAGTTTTTGCTAAGGCGAATGTTGAAAATTTTCTTTGCATGTATTTGAAAAAAAACTATTTTCAAAATACAGGAACAAAACTGAGCAGGAAAAGAATAATTAAAATTGAAATATTGGGGTCAATAGGGACAGTGCCAGTGGAAAACTTTGGGAGGAAATGAGACTTTATGTCTAACATCCATCCAATTTTTTCCTCAAATTGGCACTGTAGTGTAGGAGGAAGCAATTAACTTAGAGAAAATGTTAAATAACACAGAAAAAAGCAAAGGGGAAGTAAAGAACACAGACCAGTTCGTCTTTCTCCATGTAATATGTTTCTAGTGTCGTGAAGTAGTTTCAATTATAGTTTAAGGTCTTCTCTGGGTTCACATGAAGAGTCAGGAAATTTGGAAAAGAGAAGGTAACAGGAGTAACATGTTGGATTCTAAATACATGAATCCAGCTGGGAAGACCTCTGAGGTTAACAGCAAGTGGAATGGTTAAAATGATTCTGTTGTGATCCTCTCAGTTTTGTGCCCAGCAAGTCAGGACTTTGGGCCATCCAAGAGTTCCAGGATACTAGGTGTCCCACATTTCCTGGTATGACAATCTAAGGATGAACATCTTGCATTTGGAGAAATGTTCATCCATATTCAGAAAGAGCCTTCTGGGTTGTGCCAAGTTCGTGGAACAATCTGAATGATCAGATGCTATTTTGAATCTACTAAAAAATCAGAGGTGAAGAAAGGCTGCCCATAAAAATGTTCAAAGGGGCTGAGCTTAATGTTCTCCTAAGGTGCAAAGCAGACTCTTAAGTAGTTCTGTATGGAGGTTTTTTAACCCAATCTTGGAAGCCCCCAAGCATAGCTTACTGAAGACTCACTGGAGGGGATAACTCATTCATAAATGCGCCCTTTCCCCAAGACTGAAGATTCCAGGCAGAATGGAGATAGTTAATTGTGCCTCAGTCACCATCTGGATTATTTGTGAAGTGAAAGGGGGACCTGTGTCACTGTGTAAATAGATGGGCAGGCCAAAACAAATAAAATACTTCCTGGGCCTGTTCAGTCCTGCAACAAAAGGCTTCTACCCAATTGGTATTTTGTGCCACAGTTCCATGCCTCAGTTTCCCTCAATTGCTCTGTTTCAGTTTCCCTTAATTGTTCTGCCTCAGTAGCAACCCCCCACTTCCTGACTATCAGAAATAATTGGGCTAGCATTCCAAAGGAGTCATAAAACCTCCAGATGGTCCATCTCGACGTACCCTTTATCTTTGGGCTTCAGATTTACTGTCTCCCAGTTCCTTCCCAAGCTTCCTTTATTCCCTAACTGTCAGAATTGTATTGATAGTTTTTCCTGGACCTCCCTTCCTCCCCCCAAAGTGCTCAACCCCTCCTTCTGCTCCTTCTGCCTCGTGAGCTTTTTGTTCCTGGGAATCCTATAAGAATCCTATGACCAAACTTACTATTTGCTGGACCTGCTTGAGATCCAGTTGGTGGCATGTCTGTCAGTCTAAACTCTCAAGGGACTGTATGCTTTGAGACAAGAGTCCCAGGAGTCCCGATCCATAGCTATGGATTATGAACTCTCAATTAACATCAATAAAGTATTACCTAATCTCCAATGTGTGATAGTGCCTCAGTTTCTCCCTGAGCATTACAGGTAAAGATGTCAACAAAAACCCAAAGGAGTTTGAAGCCCCTACAATGGGCCCATAGGTAAAAGTTATCTTGCCAGTCTTCTCCTGAATAGGGGTACCTACCCATTCTCTGAACAGGTATTACAAGAGAGGGTTGGGATGCTGCAGGAGAACATTTGATTCCAAGTTGGAGTGAGAACACCTTCACAGCATTCTGTAAGTCAAAGCTTTAGTTAGTTTGCCAAAAGTAGGAGGCCCAAAAATCATGGCCATCCAATTAGCAATTGAGGTCAAGGGAAATAAAACATTTATACCAAAATTTTGTTTCTAATCCATATTAGGAATACAAAGACTGTTAAAAAACATTATCTTTCTTCAGACACTTGCTGAGCCACAGGATCTGGTAAAAAACATAATCAAGACATCATCTTGGTTGCCTGGGTTTAAGGAATAGTTGACAGAGTAAGGGTTCCTTCTGTGTACCTGGCAAATCCAAACATATAATGCTGATTTTAGAAAATGCTTATATTAATAATTTTCATAAGCTAGTCATGTTAGGGTCCAGCATATCTACTACATTTCCTCCTTCTTCTAATGAAAACGATTGATAATCTTTTCTTCTGTAATTGCTCCAAGTTGGGAGTGGAATTAAAACAGAGCCTATTATATGGGTCCCACTCAGAGGGGTGATGAGTTTGTGGACCCAAAAAGTAGTTGAAGCAGCGTCCACTGGGTGATGAGTCTCAGGACCAGTATAAAGTGTTAGCCATCACTTGAAGGTGAATTAGCTAGAGCCTAGAGGAGACAAATCTAAGGTGAAGAGGGTTAGGGATAGTAGCATTTTAAACAGTAAAGTGGTTGCTTGGGTGGCAAAGGGTTTAAAATAGGTATATAGTAGAGAGGCTCTGCAATCAGTGGCATTTCTCTTTATAGGGATTTCACAAATATCCAAGGGAGAAGGCTCATGGTACGGAGAAAAGTATCCTTGCCTGACAACAGAATTATACCCCACTGGCAGCAGCTCACAACGTGGGCTTAGGGAGAGCTGCATCGAGCACTAACAGCAGAGCTCTTTTCCCTGGGATGTGTAATTAAAAGGGCAAAGAAAATGGTTTAAGAAGTGTGGGAGAAAGAAATTCATTTGGAGAGAATATGATCAATTTATCCACCTTCCCTAAATATTGATGCTCCACAGAGTAAAGATTATAATTGTTAAGTGCCTCAGCCATAGAGTGGGTTATTACAGCTTCAAATTAATTTTGATTTTTGTTTGCATCTTTATCAATTGGATGGAAGCCCAGGAGGTATTTAACATTTTACTAAAAGAGATTGTATCTGATTTTGGCCTGCCCAGTTCTTCAAGAGTGTCTGTGGTTTAGCCAAATTGTGGTTGACATACTATTAGATTAATTATAATCTCCACTCTGACATCCTCAGTCTTGGGCAAAGGTGGAGAAAATGAATCATGTGCTGCATCGAGTACTTATTAAGCTGCTCCTGGAGACTCACAAGGATAGGGCAAAAAAAACTCCCATTAGATCAGCCCTTTTTCACCTCTGACTTTCTAGTAGATTCAGAACAGCATCTGATCAGTTTGTCCCATTAGGTCATTTTAACCATCCCATCTGCTGTTAACCTCTAAGGCCTTCCCAGCAGACTCACGTTTCTAGAATTCAAGATGCTACTCTTGTTACCTCTGCTCCTCCAGACCTTCCTGGCTCCTCATGTGATCCCAGACATGCCCCGACAATACTGTTCCCCAGGACCCTTCATAACACTAGGAATGCATTGCATGGAGAAGGGTAAAGTTGTCTGTGTCCCCTTTACCTCCAATTTTCATTTCTCCTTATTACTTTTCACTTTCTCCAAGTTAATAGCTTCCCGAAATACTGCAATGCTAATTCTAGAAAAAACTATATGGATATGAGACATTCATAAAAAAAAACTCATCTCTTTCCCCAAATCTTCCTCTTGGAGGGGCTCTTGGCTACTGTCCTTATTAACTGGCATACTCCCAATTTTATTTATTCTTCTCTTGTTCATTTCTTGTCCCTATATTTTTAACCAGCTTGTGAACTTTATTTCTTCTAGGCTCCAGGATATGAACTTCCAGCTACTTAGGGAACTTGGACACCATCCTGTACCTTATACAGAGACCCAGCATCCCCTGGAAGCTGCTGCTAGCCTCTTTAAATTACACATCATCACTCCTCAATCTGGACCTTGCTAGGCAGGGACACTTCTATAACCTCTTCCAGCAAGAAGTACCTCCAGAAGATGAGATCATCCACCCCTTTGCCCCAAATGAATTTGGATCTCCAATCCTGGAGTTCTGGAAATGACAGTGGTATTTCTAATGTGGTGCAGTTGTGAGAAATGGTATCTTAATGCAATTTTCAGCAATGCTGTAGTAACAGACTCCAAGTACTAAAATTCCTAAGGTGCTAGGTGCTGCCAAATTTGGGGAATGATATACAAGAGACCCCAACCTGTATGAATGTAAGACTGATGTATTTAGGTGATCTTGCTCAGGTTACCTTGAAGAACCAGGTGGCTAAGGCTAAAAGAATTCCAGTGGTCAAGATATCAGCCTTCTGGTTGATAATGACAGGTTCCTGAAACTAAGGAGTATTCACAATAAGATGGCCAAAAGATGCAGGTGTAGTGCAAAATTGGATGAAGGCCACTTGGCCTAGTGACCTTACAGGTCTAAAAAAACTAACCTGGCTAGGGAACTCTGGAAACTTCATTTGCCCACCAAAAAAAAAAAATAATAAAATCTGGCCACTTCTTAACTCCACCTAAGCCATTTCATTAGCATATCAGTGACATGAAGTAACTTTTTTCTCTCACTTTTCCCTAGAAATTTACCTGTTTGATCCTGGCTCTTCTAACTTCTTTCAGAACTTAGCTTGCTGTTTATTGTGTAAGTAAACATTTCTCCCTGACTTGGAGCCCCTTTTGAGCCTTCAGATTTTTTCATGATACTTGTGATAATACTTGAAGCACTCCGACATGTTGTGGTCTCCTTGATACACCACTCTGAACATAGAAGCAAAAGAAATGATCCCCAGATCCATTGCAGTAAGATCGATGCTTTTTTAAAATCTCTCTTCCCCTCGACTTGAGGGCAATTTGGAGATTTATAACATCATTCACTGACCCTACAAAATTCTCATGCTATTGAATTCAAGCCAAGGGAGGTGCCCATACCTAACTTTGAGCTCATCTTTGCTTGTGGTACTTTAGGAAATTATTTTGCAGGCCTTATACATCAGGGAGGTCCTATGACCCCCAATGCTAGATGTTCCCCCAGTAATTGCCCTGTGGCAATTGTAGAGGTCTGAGGTTGAAAATAGGATCTCCTGAGTGATGCAGGACAAAGCCATGTGTTCAACCCCAGGACTGATTTGGAGATTTCAGGGACCCTAAGAGGATGGCTGCTTGCCAAGCCTCTGCTAGCAGCCTAAGATTTTAGGCTCAGCCTTACAAGTGTCTTTAGAAACTTTATGGAGGCCTGCTTTGCAAAGATGCAGCAACAGAAGGAAAACAGAATAGCTAAAATAGAGGAAGCTACTTCTGAATGTCATTCTAAGTTTTGCTGGGCTTCTCAGTAAGATTTCCTTATAGGTCACAGGAATGCTGAATCTGAATAGGGATCCAATGCCCAAGACAACTCAGGAATACAAGGGAGTTTTAAAAAAATTATATACTTTAAATAAAGGAAAAAGTAATGTACATTTATGAAATGAGCTATGAGAAATAATTCATTTGGACCCCTATTCTGTTCAAATCAATATTAATCATTTTCATAGAATCATACCAAAGTTCTGTATAGAAGGTCCTAATGCTGAGACCTTCATATTCTGTGTTCACTGGCTTAAGTTAACTACAGGCCCTCCACCCTTGTTTTTCCTTGTCATGGTGACCAAACCCAGCATGACAGAGATAACTAATGGAAAGTTGCCCCAAAATATTCTTGTACCTCTGGGCCAATGACATCTCCAGTAGGAGCAGGTGACCATCTTATGACCACATCGGTCACCTAACCTATGACAACTTGTACCCTTTCCTCTTGTCCCAGTTAAGGAGAAGCCTGTCCATCTTATATGCAGATATGCCTTATTTAACCCAAGTTATGACCCTGCTAATATAACATCTGGCATATTTTAGTTTATACATCACAGGTCAATCAGTAGAATTATTCTGTATTTGGTATAACTCTTTTTTGAATATCCTGACATGTAGCGGTATAAAAATGGGGCCCTGGAAGGAGGAGATATCCCAGATCATGAGGAAGATCTAAGGTCCATTTCATTAGAGACAAGCATGTATCCTTTAATAAAGTTTCATTAACTCTGGAAAAAAAAGAAATGAGAACTTGGCATTGTAGTCCAGAACATCCTCAACTTTGTGGGAAGGACTAGGGGATGTGCCCTGAGCTTCAGGTGCAAATGGAGCTTGAGAGCCTACCCCTGGAATAAGAGCTTGGTGATCCTGGCCTATAAAAGTGATCACCTGAGATTTCTGGGGCACAAGGATAGCCAGAGATCTGATGGGGGAGTTTGAACCTGGCTACAACTGCTCCATGGCCTATTCTGTGTCTAACTACAATGCTTGTTATCCGATTCAGGAATTATGAAAGATGATCCTGGTGGTCAGCAATAGATGAAGATAGGAGCTGTTGGGTGAAGTGTACCAGAACTTGGGCCACTGAAAGGTTCTATTGCTGGGGAAAATCTTAGGAAGGTGCTCAGGACCTGAAGGTTTCTTTGCCTGAGAGGTTTCTGAGCTTTGAAAGGACAAAGGCTGCTTTTTGGGACTGAGCGGAGTAACGATGCTTTTGGTGACCAATGTCAAAGGCACCAACGTGCCCTGATGGAAGGTCAAGGCTGGGGTGGCTTCCTGATGGTCCTGGGGGTAAAGGGGAGGTAATGGCTCAGCCATAATTATGGGAACATCCAAAGTCAAGTATGGCACACCAAGGCCATTGTTGGAGCCATCAGGAGGGCACTAGCTTCTTGCTATTATAAACTCTCTGTTTCTCACCTGCTCATTCAGTGGAATGTTACTAATTGAAATCAAAGGTTACAAGTAACTTTTAAATTTCAAAACTCGAAAAATCTCTTTCTTTTTCTCATCCTTCAGGATCTCTCTGGCAGCATTTTTGGTATTGACTGCTTTTTCCTCTCCTTCAGGATACTCTCTTTTCAGAGTTTTCATGAATCTGTTCTCTCTAGGTTTTTAATGACCTATGTTACCTGCTTCCGATTTAGTTTCTCTGGCTGGATCTCTATTCATGTCCTGGACCCATGTGGTGGCCCCTCCATGCCTCTGTCACTGGTCATCTTTTCACTCTGTGTGCTCCTACTTGGGGACCATCAATTTCCCTGACATCAAATTGTCCAAATGCAAACCATTCTCAGGTAAACTGATCCTGCCTAGTCCCTCTCCTGAGCTTTACTTTCCAATTGCCACATGTGTGTTGGACATTTTCAACTGACTGACCCATTTGTAACTGAATCTCAATGTGAGGAGGAATTTGTACAACCAATTAGTGCAGAAGCAGTAGGGCAGAGATAGGGTTCAAATGGTGGTAGAGGATAAAGTGAGGTTCAAAAGGGTATTTAGATAAATCAGAGTGGGATAAGGTGTGGAGAAGAGCTGAATGTATTTTAATCATTGTAGATATTTCTGTTTTTTATTAACAAAGGTTATAGATATTAGCATATTATTTTCTTTGCATCCACGTCCTGTTTATATATGAATCATTTGTAATAAGAGAGTATGTGCCAATGAGATTATAAATTTGTGTTTTTCTTAATTTAAAGAATTTTGAAAATGTGAGTTTTATTTCGATTAAGTTCATCAGTCTGTATTTGCACAGATATGAAGAATGATCTGAGTAATTGTGCTGTGATTTATGTTTATTCACCAGTCTTAACTTTGATTAAATTAAAAAAAAGACAACTACCATTTTGTTTCAGCATTTCTCAGACATACTATCAACTGACTTTGACTCATCTCTGAGTCTGATTTTTTTTAATGTAAGGAATGATGTAACAAATAACCAGCTGGAAGAACGATGTCTTACCTGTCTTTATATGTCAGGTGACTGAAAATTCAAATAAAATGAAATTAGTAATTAAAAAAAGAAAACCTCAAATGGGGTCACATAGAATGAGATGCAACTGAAATAACTGAACAATAATAATAATCCACAGTGCACAGTGCCTAGAATATAATTAGGAACTTAATATTTGTAGGGTAAATTTATTAGAGTGAAATGAGCAGAACCAGGAGATCATTATACGTGGCAACAACAAGACTATATGATGATCAATTCTGATGGACATGGCTCTCTTCAACAATGAAATGCTTCAAACCAGTTCCAAGTGTTCAGTGATGAAGAAAGCCATATACACCAGAGAGGGATGTGAATGTGGACCACAACATAACATTTTCATGCTCTCTATTGATGTTTGCTTGCATCATTTCCTTTCTCAGATTTTTTTTCTTGTAGATCTGACTTTTCTTGCACAGCAAGATAACTAAAAATATGTATACAAATATTCGATTTGTCAAGTATTTTAACATAATTAACATGTAGTAGACTTCCCGCTATCTAGGGGAGGGGTGAGGGTTGGGGGGGGAATTTGTAACAGAAAGCTTTGCAAGGGTCAATGTTGAAAAATTACCATACATATGTTTTGCAAATAAAAAGCTTTAAAATTAAAAAAAAAGAAATAAGTGCTAAGAACTCTGATTCCAATAACTATCCCATCTTCCCAATAAAGGAGTAACAGCCTAAGAAGGTCCTAATAGCTAATTTTATTCAGTCTAGAGCAATTTCTTCTAAATTCATTAATTATCTCCTTCCTGGGTTTTGTTTTACAATCTCCAGTTAATATGTTTTTACAGTAGAGCCAGCTTCAATACAATTGGTTAAAGTGATCAGTCCTTTGGGCCCATTTATTTCCTCCTTTCTTCATCCCATCTTGTCTCTCATCATTAAAACTGAAAAGAGAACAATTGAGGTAAATGCAGTTTTCCTTAAAATGATCAGCATCTATTTTAAAAGAGCAAGAATATGTAATGGGGATAAAGTAGAAGTATTTCCAATATGATCAGGAGTGAAACAAGGATGCTCATTATCACTATTACTATTCAATATTGTATTAGAAATGAAATGTTAGCTTTAGCAATAAGAGAAGAAAAAGAAATTAGAGTAGGTAATTAGGAAACCAAATTATCACTCTTTGAAGATATGATGGTAGACTTAGAGAATCCTAGAGAATTGACTAAAAAACTACTAGAAACAATTTACAACTTTAGCAAATTTGTGGGATACAAAATAAATTCTACATTAGCCTTTCTATGCTATCAGCAAAGTCCAGCAGCAAGAGATACAGAGAAATTCCACTTAAAATAACAATAGATAATATAGAATATTTTGAAGACTACCTACCAAGACAAAGTCGCAATTATTCCTAAATATATGAACACAATTACAAAACACTTTTCATACAAAAAAGTTAGATTTAATCAATTGGAAGAATATCAAGTGTGCATGGGTAGACTGAGCTAATATAATAAAAATGAAAATTCTACCTAACTCTACTTATTCAGTGCTATACTAATCAAAATGCCAAGAAAAATAACAAAGTTCATCTGGAAGAACAAAAGGTCAAGAATTTCAAGGGAATTAATGAACAAAAAATGTAAGTGAAGGTGGCTTACCTGTACCAGACTTAAAACTATATTATTAAAGAAATGGTCATCAAAACCACTTGGTATCTGGTTAAGAAATAGAGCATTTGATCAACGGAATAGGTTAGGTTCACAAGACACAATAGTCAATGACTATAGTAGTCTAGTGTTCGATAAATCCAAATACATGTAAAGATAGTTTTTAACATTCATTTTTGTCAAACTTTGTGTTTCCAATATTCCTCCTTTCCTCCTTTAAACCACCCTCCCCAAGACAATATAAAATTAAATAATTGCAATTCTTTTAAACACATAATTACATTTGTCATGTTGTGTAAGAAAAAATAAGACCAAAAAACAAAAAGGAAAAAAGGAATCATACAACAAAAAGATGGTGAAAATGCCAACCTTTGATCTCTACATTCAGTTTCTATAATTCTCTCTCTAGATGTGCATGGCACTTTCCATCCCAAGTCTATTGGAATTGCCTTGGATCACAGCATTGCTTAAAAGAGCAAAGTCTATCACAGTTGATCATCACATAATCTTGTTTCCATGTACAATAATCTTGTTTCTATGTATAATGTCCTCTGGGTTGTACTCACTTCTTATACAACTGGTGCTTTTCTTATAGAACAATAATATTCTATAACATTCATGTACCATAATTAATTCAGTCACTCTCCAACTGTTGAGTATCCACTCCGTTTCCAGTTCCTTGCCACTACAAAAAGGACTGCTACAAACATTTTTGCACATGTGGATCTTTTCCCTTTTTTATGATCTCTTTGGGATACAAGCCCAACAGAGATACTGCTGGATCAAAGTGTATGCACAGTTTGATAAACCTTTAGACATAGTTCCATATTATTCTCCAGAATGGTAGAATCAGTTCACAATACCATCAACAATATATGTGTCTCAATTTTCCCACATTCCCTCCAACATTTATCATTATTATTTTCTTTCAGCCAATTTCAGAGGTTGTCTTAATTTGCATTTCTCTGATCAATAGTGATTTAGAGAATTTCTTTATATGACTAGAAATAATATAAATTTCTTTATCTGAAAATTGTTCATATCTTTTGATCAATTATCAATTGGGGAATTATTTGCATTATAAATACACATAAGTATATGTATATGTATAAATATATGTATTATAAATATATTGTATTTATGTTTGGAAATAAATGATTGTATTATATATACATATAATATATATATGGATATATATGTATATAAATATAGATATATAAATCTTTATATATTTTAGAAATGAGACCTTCAGAAACACTGGCTGTAAAGATGTTTTCCCAGCTTTCTTTTAATTTTTTTTCTGTTATGTTTTTACAAAAATGTTTGTAATGTAATTAAAATGATCTGTCCAGGGCCACAGACAGTAGAGGGATCCCTGGCAAGATTTAAAACCCTTTTGTCCTTGGAGAACTTTGCTAACACACCTGGCTCGGCCTCTCCATCCTCCCTGCAGGTGTCAGGTTTCCTGAGAAGTCAGGAGACGTGTCTGATTTTGCTGATTCTTGGTATCAGGACCTTGGAGGAAGACATGATTAGTGATTTCTAAGAAATGCATCTGGAAGACATCTTCTAGACATCCTGTTATCTGTTATCTGAATACCTTTGTGTATGATGTATTGACTATTGTTAGAGTACAGATGTAGTAATCTAACTGAACACTTAGGCATTTGTAACTGATCATATAAATCTTAGATACATCAATCCTGATATAATTCTAAATAAATGGACTCATGTTTTACCACCCTCCTGAGTCCCACCTCTTCACTCCTTGTCCAAGAATCATGGCACAAGGCTGGCCCTGTAGCTCTTCTACATGAGTGGATCTGGACAAGTGGCACCTGAACAGGGACACACGACTTCAACTCACCTAGCAAAGGCCAAGTTCGGACATGGATTCCCCTTAAAAGTGAAAAAAGGGTAAGCATTAGCATCAGGAGAAATCAGCAAGGATTGTAAAAAGTTACTTTCACTTTTCAGCCAATAATTGCTTTAGCCTCCCTCTAGAAGGAAGTATGAGAAATGTTTAGTAAAATGTATAAAAGAACAGGGATTGATAGCTACACAGACTCAAATCACAGAATTTTTGGATATTGTGGAGCACATATCTATGTGGCTCCCAAAGGAAGGTACATTAGATCCAGAAAAATGGAAGGTAGCAGAGTATTATTACTCCCACGGTTCTGGTTTCATCCCTTCATGTGCCTTCTCTATGTATAATGTAATTAAAATGACTTAGATATTCACTATATTTTCAAGAAAAGAGGAGCTTCAGTGTAGGTTATCAAGCCACAGAAGTGAAAACAAAGCTAGCACAGAGAAGGAAAAAAAAAGGAAGCCAGGACAAAGGAGGAAAAAGAGGGAAGAAGAATTCAAAAATAGTGCTGAACAGCTTATAGGGAGTGGTTGTTCTTTGTTTCTACTGGTGCCTCTTTGAGATTCAGCACCATCCTGGTGGACTGAGTTTAAAATGGCACCAGCACCAATTGAGGAATATCATTGATATTGGAGCTTAGAAATAGCCTTTATGAAAGCAAAAGAAAGGAGAGAATCAACATTGGGAATCTCAGCAAGTTTTCCAGTCATAGAGGAACAGGATCTTAATGGACCACCAAGTCAGAAATGATTCCCACAGGCTCCTTTTGACCTTGGTATCCTGAAAGATTTAAAAAAAAACTTGTTATTCAATATGGAACTACATCACCATATGTGAGAATGTCATTAGATAATTTGGCTTATGAAATATTAACACCTAATGATTGGGAAAGCATAGCAAAAACTTGAATAGAACTGGGACTAACATTATTATTGAATTCACTGAATTCAGTGAATTATGCCAAGCCCAGGAACAAAGGAATACGATACCAGATGCTCAAGTGCAAGTTACTTTTGACCAATTGGCAGGAACAAGTGATTACACTGATACTTTTGAGACAAATTCATTACCCAATAGGAGCTCAGGAACAAATACCAGTTGCAGCTACAAGAGCATGGAGCAACTTCCCTGGTCAGCAAGACAAAGAGGAACCATTTACTAAAATAACTCAAGGTCCAATTAAGTTATTTGCAGATTTGTAAGATTAGAGATTGCTTTCACAAGAACTATAAGCAAGACAGCTGCTAATGAATTGTTAATCAAGCAAGTGGTAAGAGAGAATGCTAATGAAGATTGTAGAAAGGTCATTTTAAGTCTCCATAAAAATACATCTCTTGATGAAATAATTAGGCATTGTGCACAAGTAGACTTGTAGGCATTTGCCATTATCAGCATTCCTGTGTACCTTTTTTAAAATTTTGTGCTCAATTTAGTATCAGATATATTACAGGGATACTTTTCAATCCCCAAGAACAAGTTATACTGGAACAGAAAAATAGGGATATCAAAACATTGCTTCAAAAACAAAAAGGGGAGCTACAGGCACCCCTAGGAGCTTTAGTACTTCTAAATTTTGATTTTTGGTCAGAATGCTTGTCAGTTGCAGATCTGTTTTATGCCACCAGCCTGGATAACAGATTAATTTCTACACCTCTTATTAATATGGAAAGATTCAAATACAGGGAAGTGGGAGGGCCCACATAAACAACTTGGGGTAGAGGGCTTGCTTTTATTTCCCAGATGCAGCAAAGCACTCATTGGATGCTAATGTGCTATGTCCCCACTTTATCCACCAGAAGACAAAAAAAGAGGCGTCCAGCAAAAAGGAGTTGAAGAATGAAGCGACAGACATTCCTACCAACCAATGAGAGAACAGTGTTCCCATGGCCCCTTGCCAAACCTCTGTAGATTCCAGGTAACCCTCAGGATAGTGTAGTCACTGCCCCTGAGATCAGTGGAAAAATAGATTTTAAAAAAGAAAATCCCAATCAAATTCCATTTAAAAAGGAAAAAAATCCAGATTTTTCTCCTATATTCCTTTTTCTCTACATAAAATTAAAAATGTAAAATGAGACAGTTATAAAGTAACAAGAAACAAGTTTTAATTTTTCAAATTTTTAAATATATTTTTAATTGCCAGTTCAAAAAAGTATTAGTAGAAATTATATTCATGATTGTCCATCTTCATATAAATTGTTTTCTGCTCCATACTCATTCCTTTTCTCCACTTTCTTCCCCCCACCCCAAAGCAGACTATAATTAAAAGATATATTTATGTATACATATTTTTTTTAATTTTATTTTTTTATTTTATTTGCATAACATATGTGTGGGTAATTCTTCAACAATAACCCTTACATAGCTTTCCGTTACAAATTTTTCCCCCAACTCCCCACCCCTCCCCTAGATGGCAGGATATCCACTACATGTTAATTATGTTAAAATATTGGCAAATCGAATATATGTATACATATTTCCAAACTTGTCATTGTTGTGCAAGAAAAATCTTGTAAACACAAACGATATATCAGATAAAGGAAACACAATGTAAAGAAACATCAATCAAGGAGTATGAGAATGTTATGTTGTGGTCCACATTTCACATCCCTCTCTCTGGGTGTATATGGCTTTCTTCAGTGAACAATTGGAGGTGGTTTGAAACATATCATTGTTGAAGAGAGCCATGTCCATCAGAATTGATCGTCATATAGTACTGTTGTTGCCGTGTATAATGATCTCCTGGTTCTGCTCATTTCACTCAGCATCAGTTCATGTAAGTCTCTCCAGGCCTCTCTGAAATCATCTTGCTGGTCATTTCTTACAGAACAATAATATTCCATAACATTCATATACCATAATTTATTCAGCCATTCTCCAATTGAAGGGCATCTATTCAATTTCCAGTTTCTAGCCACTACAAAAAGGGCTGCCACAAACATTCTTGCACATGTGGGGCCTTTTCCTTCCTTTATGATTTCTTTGGGATATAAGCCCAATAGAAATGCTGCTGGGTCAAAGGGTATGCACAGTTTGATAACTTTTTGAGCATAGCTCCAAATTGTTCTCCAGAATGGCTGTATCCGTTCACAGCTCCACCAACAATGCATCAGTGTCCCAGCCCTCCCACAACCCCTCCAACATTCATCATTAACTTTTCCTGTCATTTTAGCCAATCTGACAGGTGTGAAGTGGTATCTCAGGGTTGTCTTGATTTGCATTTCTCTGATCAATAGTGATTTGGAGCACCTTTTCATATGACTATAAATAGTTTTAATTTCATCCTCTGAAAATTGTCTGTTCATATCCTTTGACCATTTATTGATTGGAGAATGGCTTGAATTTTTATAAATATGAGACAATTCTCTATATATTTTAGAGATGAGACCTTTATCAGAACCCTTAAATGTAAAGATGATTTCCCAATTTATTGCTTCCCTCCTAATCTTGTCTGCATTGATTTTGTTTGTACAAAAACTTTTTAACTTAATATAGTCAAAGTTATCTATCTGGTTTTCAATTAAGAGTTCCAGTTCTTCTTTGGACATAAATTTATTCCATCTCCATAGGTCTGAGAGGTAAACTATATTACATTCCTCTAATTTACTTATAGTATCACTCTTTATATCCAGATCATGAAACCATTTAGATCTTATCTTGGTATGTGGTGTTAGATGTGGGTCAAGCCCTAATTTCTTCCACACTAGTTTCCAGTTTTCCCAGCAGTTTTTGTCAAATAGTGAATACTTATCCCAAAAGCTGGGGTCTTTGGGTTTATCAAAAACCAAATTGCTATAGTTATTGCCTAGTTTGTCTTGTGATTCTATCCTATTCCACTGATCGACTACTCTATTTCTTAGCCAGTACCAAATGGTTTTGATGACTGCTGCTTTATAAAATAGTTTTAGATCTGGTACAGCAAGTCCACCATCTTCAGCCTTTTTTTTCATTAATCCCCTTGAAATTCTTGACCTTTTGTTTTTCCAAATGAACTTTGCTACTATTTTTTCTAGATCTGTAAGATAATTTCTTGGGAGTTTGATTGGTATGGCACTAAATAAGTAAATTAGTTTGGGTAGTATTGTCATTTTTATTATATTCGCTCGTCTTACCCATGAGCATTTTAAGTTTTTCCAATTGACTAGGTCTGATTTGATTTGTGTGGAAAGTGTTTTGTAATTTAGTTCATATAGTTCCTGACTATCCCTTGGCAGATAAATTCCCAAATATTTTATACTATCAACAGTTATTTTGAATGGAATTTCTTTTTGTATCTCTTGCTGCTGAACTTTATTGGTAATATATA